>JBBBDQ010001725.1:2407500-2670000 GCA_037127315.1 Ascarosepion bandense
TTCATCATCTATCTTTAAAAATTTTTCATCCTTTGATGTGATAAACAGTTCAAATGCTTCGATTACTTCTTCCTTATTAGAGAATACTTACCTGCGTATGAAAATCTGAAAATGACAAATAACTTTTTATCAAGATAGATATAAGGTAAATATGAAGGACGCGGAAAACTTTCAGATCTCACGCTCTGCAGATTTTAGACAGTTGATTGAAAAGCGTGCAGAATTAGTCCATTTGTATTTACAAGTCTACGATGTTTCTTTTTCAATCTTGTAGTGCATAAAGCATTCGACAAAATACGACACAAAGAATTGATGGAAATGTTAGGCAACCTCGACATTTTCGGCAAAGACATAAGAATAATCAAGAATCTCTACTAGCAGCAAACGGCCTGCATACGGACAGGTAACGATCTCAGTAGATACACAAAAATAGAAAAAGGCGTAAGACAAGGATGTGTCTTTTCACCGGATTTGTTCAACCTATACAGCGAGAATATTTTGAGGAACCTAGATGACACACCAGGATTTGTTATTGGAGGCCACAACCTGAACAACATAAGATACGCGGACGATACAGTACTGATTGCGGACACGGAAATGAAACTGCAAGATCTCATACAGAAAGTAGCAGTGGAGAGTGACAAGAAGGGGCTACAAATAAACTTTAAGAAAACTGAGTGCATGGTCATCAGCAAAAGATACAACCCAAAATGCCAAATACAGGTGGGGGATAACAGAATCAAACAAGTCCAAGAATTTAAGTACCTAGGAAGTGTTCTAACAGGAGATGGAAAGTGCGACACGGAGATCCGAAGGCGAATTGGCATGGCAAAGGACGCGTTCCAGAAGATGAGCAAAATACTAACACACAGGAAGATCTCAATAGAAACGAAGAAAAGAGTGCTACACTGCTACGTGATGTCAGTTCTTCAATACGGCTGTGAATGCTGGACAATATCATCGAAAATGAGGACAAAACTGGAAGCGGCCGAAATGTGGTTCTACAGAAGGATGCTACGGATATCGTGGACTGAGTACACAAGCAACGACGAAGTGTTAGAAAGAATGGCAACAAAAAGGAAATTGATGCTCAGCATCAGGAAGAGACAACTGAAGTTCCTGGGACATGCAATGAGGAAGGAGAGCCTGGAGAACCTGATACTGACTGGACATAGAAGGAAGGAGAGACAGAGGAAGGCAGCGGATAACATATTTGCAGGGTCTGATCAGGTGGATGACGGAACGGGGGTTGCCAGGAGCAACAGGAGCAAACATACTAAGAGCCACAAGGGATAGGGAGACGTGGAGAGCCATGATCGCCTACGTCCTGAAGGGACAGGGCACATAGAAGAAGAAGTGCATACACTGAATATCTTCACAGTACGACGTTTTTGTTATTGTTTCTCCTTGAGGGAAGAATGAATAATGAATAACTCCCTTATAAAGACTACCATACATTAAACATTAACTTTTTTAGTGTGCAGTGGAGACTTTGGGTATTGTTTTGATGATTTTCTTGCATCTAATCACTAAGCTATTCTCTTACTGTTGTCAAAAAGTATACATTTCTCATCGCATGTAATGATTCAAGGCATTTTCTCCCAGTTTATCCACAGATAAGATTACTCGTCATTTACTTTCATTGTAAACATTTTCATTTGGGCTTACGAGTAACAATATATTAAAAGAAAGTCAGGAATAAGTCAAGGTTTTTTTGTTATAATAAGGAGGTTACTTAGACAGCCAGATCAACAACTAACTAAAAATGCTTCAACCTAATACATACAATTGTCTGTCTCGTTATATCTCGTCTAGTGTTTGATTTAATATCTTTCAGTTATTACTTGCCGTGTTTCCACTAGGTTTGTACAACCCTTTCCAAGTATTGAACTCACAATTACTATGCCCGTAACTTTAAGAACCAAAGTTTTTTTCAAATGGTTTACTGACCCGTGTGACACACTTAGACTCAGTGGAAAATAAGAAAAGAATAAACTGACGAGTACTAAATAAAGATAAATCGAGATATCGCTAGACATGGACATCGAAACCAGAAAGATCTATCCTCGTAGATTAAATAAAGTGTTCCCTTCAAAATTTCCTGAAGATTACTCGGATCGTCAAGAAACTGATGATAGTTTGGCTGCCGCAATTAACGAAACACTGTGATAGGCTATTATTTTTTTTTTTAATCATGTCATCCCAAGCAAGGCGATAATGCCACTGATGCGCAGGGGGCTACGTAACAGTAAAAAGAATGGAAAAGAGAAGGCCGGAAACCACATCCTAAACAGGGAACAAGGGATGAGCCTCTTCACCTGTTCAATAGATGTGGGTGGAGTGTGAACCGGGCGATTATGTTCATAATTGTTAAGTGTAAATAATATTAACGTTCAGATGAAGTTAGCCTCCTGTGAGAATAATTGCCATCTAGTTCAGTTATAAATTTCCTGTCGGTTACGTCTGATCGAGAAGCAACTAAAGAAGCCCGGAAGATACAACAGCCAAAACTTTGTGACTGGACGAAAGCAAAGATGAGAATGATTCGTAATTAAATCATATAAATAATGACAATTCCTCTTCTCAGAAATTCAACAATAATTTAACTATATGAATTCGTCAATTAATACTATTTGTATTAACAATCTAGGCAGGTAGATTAATAATGAAGAAATTAATATTTTCCCCTAGTACTTTTTAAATCCACACTCATTCTTGAGTTCTATTAACAGCGAAAATGAAAAGAAAAAAGTTATTCCAAATTTGAAGTTTTTTTTTATTCCCATACCAGTGAACAGAAACAATTCCTTGACGACATGTCAAGCTTCCAATCTGCAAGACTTGCATATAAATTGCTAATTTTTACAAGTGCATAATGTGCGCCCACAATTTACTCCGATCACGTCCCTCCTAATCAGTGTCACGTAAGACTTGATCATCCCTTGTTATCACGTAATGCCTTTTATTATATCACCGCAACACTGCGATCATCCCATTTCCTTTATTACTCCACAGAGGCTTTCCTCTTATGTACCAATCACTATAAAGCGAACCACCAACATATTACTATCGTGACAAAGAGTCGTTATTTGTTAACTTTTAATGAATAAACCTTTTTACAAATTTATGTAAGCCTAGCACTCAAGATCTTATAGATTCTCGATGGTAGGTTTTCTGAAGAATAGGAATAAACCCTCCTTTCACCATGAAATGCTCAAATCTAGGTAACTGGTATCTATGGTAACTAGTCTTGAGATCGCAGAATCTGCAATGTGATCGATCCCGACTTGGTAGCTCAGCTGCAGTCACTTTCTCACCGGTGTAATGTGGTTTCCCTCTGTCTTTTCTACTAATATTTTCACGGCTTCTTCTCCTACGAGCTTAGCTCACCGGTGCTTCATCTGCATGAGTTTACTAGAGCTACTAGACTAGCAACTTGTTTCCACCCTTTTACATTGTAACCAATAAAATGTAACCGCAACTTCTACTCTAACGGCCTCTTTTCTCGCTCCTCCTACCTGTGGAATTTCCTTCCGTATACTTGCTTCCCCGACAGCATCAATCTCGACGTAAGGTAAATTGGCATCTAGTTTCTTGATTCGCATCCTTTCCTTCGTGTTCTTTTCTCCGTCCAATCTACTCTCATCAGCTTTCTTCACACATCCTTTTTTTACCCATTCTCTGATATCCCATATACCCTGTTCCTCTTTCACTTCACTTCCCTCTTATGTAACCCCCTGCAAACCAGTGGCAGTAAAACTGCCTTGCTTGGGGTGAAATAATTATTTTAAAAAAAGAAGAAAAAATAAACCTTACTATTTGAAGAACATAAGATTGCACAAATACCAGTGTTATTTGTCTTATTATACAACACAGGGATAACACAAACCTTACTGGTGTTATTCTCTTACGCTAATCCGTAACGTTCACAAATGGTTTATCATTATTTGGGCCTTTTACATATGATAGATTTATTTATGCTAGGTGTCTCGTATACCCAGATGATTCTGGTATAGTTTTCACTTTATTTTTTTCCATATTTTTTGATCGTTCTGATTAAATTTCTTGATTTAAAAAAAAAATCCAGAAATTCTATAATATAATTCAGCAAAATTCATACTTTCCATAATTATACAAAGGTAAGTAAAAGATAACATCTCCAGGTTTAACACACTGCCTTCTGATCATGCGTGTTTAAAGTTCGTACTATTGTGGTCCTTTGATTAAAATTTGAGTTTGATCACTTGAGTTTTCTTCATGCTGCTACAGTGTGAACATGGCCGCTCCATCAGCCGGGTGAAACATGAAGAAACAAAGAACAGTGTTCGAGAGAACATTCTAATTCTACGAAGATAACTCGCCGATTCGCCATTAACATACTAAGGCTCGAATCATCGTTATTCTTCTTGTTTTCCATTGCTAAGAAACAACTTTTATTAAAAATGACGCTTCTCAATAATCAATGCTTTTTTGAACTAGACCTCGAGAAGATGATTCCCTGTTACTACGATCTTAACCTCTTCAAGTCTAGAATCAACCGTTAACTATCCTCAATATCCTGATAATATGCACATCTTACATCCAGCATTTACGTCCTTACAACCACATTATTCAGTAACACTGTCTCCAGCGGTTATCGTTCTGTGTATTAATATTAGGTGAGTGTTCTGGAGGAATATTGTTGTAGAGGAATATCCTGGTCCTACCCCGGAATGGGTTTGGCCCGGGTCATAAAACACCTAGACGAGAACGAACTACAGAAAGCACTCGAGAGAGAACGAGTGTGTTTGTGACTATACGAGAGTTTTCGTCATTACACAGGAGTGATCAAGATTATTCGTCATTATACGAGAGTCGACAGCCATCGACCTTAGACAAGAGTTAGACGTCACTAGACGGAAGCCTACTTCTAAAGACGGACGCATACGTCCTATACAGAGACATCGCCTTATTGTTATTCGTGTTAACTGTTCATTGGGTGTACTTGTATTTGGCTTATTGTACTGTGGTATAATAAATCTATTTATATATACTCAGTGTTAAGTTATTTCTTGCACTATTCTTTCTCGGTTTATTCCCTCCCGGGATACAACAGTGAGTAATACTAGAAAAAGATGACAGTAATAGTTTTTCGATGAAATAGATTTTACTGATTATCAACACTTAGTGGGTTGTTTAAAGTCAAGTTATTTTTTTATTGTAAAAATAATTTTATGACCGAATATTACATGAACAATTCTTTGGAGATTGTTTTCTAGGTAAAAGTCATACAATTTAACACATGGCTGGGGGGTAGGTGATGAATTAATACGTTGGCAAAATGTATTTGCGCGTAAATGAATGTAACAAACCTGAATGGGATACGAACTCGGTTCAACAGTTTCACATTCCGGGCAGCTTATTCGTTCGTACTTAAAGAATCAGGACGCCACAAAATAACGACTAGCTGTTAAAAGTGCCAGGAGTCAATCAGCTTGTAAAATATTGGTGTTAAAAGTGGTGGAAGGGGATAACTCTGGTGTTAGAAGTGGAGTGATTAAATCAGGTGTTAAATTTCTAATTTCTATTTTTTTCTTTTTAATTGAAATGAATATTCATTATTCTATTGGAAAAAATTTTATTTTTTGGCTTTCCAGCAGTTATGTTTATAGACATTTACCATAGATAAGACTTAAATAAGTTTTCTGAGTTAATACCTCAGAAAATAATTCTAAAATAATGAAATTTTAAAATTCATTTTGAAAATTATCTGCATCGTGGTGTACTAGATCCAAGTTCGTAATTCATTTGATTTTCTTAAGCACAAGTACTCTTGGAAAATATGAACCTATCTCTTTTCTCCCCTCTGTTAGGTAGCTAGACATACTTGGTCCAATAGACTTGGTTAACAACCAGTCTACAGCACAAATAATCAGTAAGCTATTGCGGGAAGTGTTTCTGTCTAGTGGGCCACGAATTGAAGGAGAAATGATCACCCAAGCGTTTATCACGTATAGTACTTACCTGACTGAATTATTTTGTATATATGATTCATCTCAGTTCAATATCCATGTCATAGATTGAGGGCAAAAAGACATTTAATCTTCTGCTTAGTCATATATTTCTGTGACCCGACAGAAAAATGATTGACATCAAAAGCAAAACTGACAAAATTGTGGTCGACTTCGAAAGCAGAAAATATAAACAAGACCGACGGAAATGTGATTATATCAAAGGCATCATACGACAAAGGTAATAATCGACGAAAATGATTGACAGATGGACCTAATTAAGCAAAAATTTGAGAAGGCAACATCCATTGAAATTTTAACTCATATAAAATCCTTTAAGGCCAACAGCTGAACACGCAGAAAGAATAGAGATGAGAGAAGAAAACAGTCAACTCCCTCGTATGTGCATGGTTCTTTCTGACTATCACTCCACATAATCGTCGCTGATAAAGAGTAAAAATATAAGTTCATTTTAACTTTTTAAATAATAGCTTTAACAAAACGTATTCGTACTTTCCGAAGGATATTACTGGAAATAGGAACACAACAAACTCGACCGAAATTTGAACTCCGTCTGCCAATTTCACTTTCGGTATCAATAACTGATACGATACGCCACGCACATTATAACAACGACTAATTAGATAACACACACGAGTTGGGACAATTTTTGTCCCGATGAAAGCAAAATTTGTTTATCCAGTCGTCATCGTTTCTGACTTCACCAATAAGCGAGCAGGTAAGCGAACCCAGTTATTACGGGACCATGAATTAAATTAAGATTCGCGAATTATGTTTAATTATTTCTCACTCCAAGAATAATTGGTTAGCATATTCTACCCCGTTTCTCTATTTATATTCAGTCTTTCTGCCATCGGTCGGTTCACATCTGTTACCAGATTTTGTGTTACTGACTGTCCACGACATGGGAGTCTTCTTGGTCTTCCTTGAACCACCTATGCTACTCAAATCATTCGAAGTATTTGTAACATGTTGACTCTAAGGCTAAACTTTCGCTAGTACTTCTACCAATCTTCATACAAAACCTGACGTTAATTCGTTACTTCAGAACTTTTTCCCCTCATACTCCGCCAATTTCTGTAGAACCACAATGTAGTGTGTTCAAAGTAAGAGGCACAATTTTTCTGTTGCTGTAAGTGTTGCCGGATTCACTCAGTCGGTTGAGCCGAAAATAAATGTATGCTGTCTATACGTAGCAGAAGTCGTATTCATTCAGAACGTGCAAATCTATAGTAATAGTTTCAGTAAATATTTAGATTCACAAGCGGTTCTTAGCATCTATACACACTTTCAGGATTGTCCGATCCGGTTTGAATTCAGTTTCCTGCTCCTAGACAGGTTGCCACCCAAGACTATACAACCCAATCTTGTCCTGATATTTTACCCATAACTGGAGGAAATAAAGATTACGACATACTTTTCCAAGGAAATTAGTACATTTAATGAAATGAATTTGAATGTAATGAACTCCAATAAAATTCACTCGGCTCTCCGATTCCTCAATACAACCCACTATTTATTACGATAGTATACACCAACATACTGAAAATTAAAGATGTCATCATCTGTCAAATTGATCTAAATGATCCTAAACAATAATAAAATTGAATTTCTTTAAACTATCACTCTTTTTGTTGTAGGGCACCTCGAGGTGGTGTGATAAGCAAGCTTATCTTGCTAGAACCTGTTACAACTGAGTAATGAGTTCGATCTTCACTGGGTGCCCCATACTTTCGGCCTAGTGCCACATCTTAGAAAATCTACACTTTTTCTTTAGCAGTAACATCATTAAGCCAATATTTTCTTAACAAAATACATTTCTGGAGAAAAGTTGTATTAATACGCACAAACAATATTCATCTAATTAATATTAAACAGACAGATTCCTATATTCTCGTATACTTAATGTCTGTAAAATTTCTGTTCAGAATATTTTCTAATATTTTTAGAAAATTGCATATAATTATTTTAAATGACAACCTTTTGAATGGGAATAAAATGGGTGATTTCATTTGAGTTTCGATAGAATGATTCTCAATTTAAAAATTGAACTATGATTTGAATTAATGAATATCGAAAATTCGTTTAATTGATATATTGACCGTAGGAATTATCCTATTGATTGAATCAAATGAAATTCAACCGAATGAGCCTCATCAATTTGTTTAATTTAAGCATTGAACCCATGAGTCGACTGACTGCGTCCTAGAAATTAATTTGTTTTATATATTAGCGTACTTATGTTAAGACAGAAATATTTGTAAGAAGTTCTTTTAATTTAAACATGGAACTTTCGTGCATTGATATACAATTAATCTATAATTTTCGTTTAATAATATATTGAACATTCAAATCATTCGACTGAACTGAAAATGTTGGCTTTAAAAAGTGATAATAACGAAATGAATATTACTTTTTCTATCAATTTAAATGCCTCCATAATTTTGCTGAAAAATATCTCTGATTAATTGATTCTTATTTTTATGGATAACCAACCTTTTCCCAGTTATTTAAAGCCAGAAAATATTTTTAAATTGCCAGAATTGTTGGTGAAAAGGATTTACTAAAACAAGTCCTACCAATTAACCTCTAACTGGAGGAGGGAAGAGGTGAATTGATACCTTTCTCAAGACATTTTGCGTGTTAATGAATATAATAAACCTGGCTGGGATTGAAAATCGACTCAGCAATTCTCAATTACACCGTCCGCACATCCAAGCTTGAAACACTTGTATTCACAAGCGGTCATCCATATAGGAAATGATCACTCACCGTTTCTTGAAAGAATCTGAGAATATTAAATGTCGCTGTTTTGGTTGAGTGAATCACAACATTTAATTTTGTTTCAATACTGAATGTGGAATGAAGTGCTTGTGCCAATTAACATATCTTGAATCTTTCGTAATTAAGTTTACGTTTTACTTTACTCCAGTTTGTCAGTTAGTCTCGGCTAGTCTGGTGTGGTCGTTATTGAGCCCATTCCTCAATATGTGGAATATATATTCTTAGCATGCTATGTCTAATGAGAGACTACTCATCTGCAGCAATGAGTTTTTCTCGCGCGACCGCATGTCAGGAACAGTTCGGCTCAGAGGATCTCATAGGGTCATCACATTTATACATGTCACTCTCTTCAGCTACCTTTTGTAGGGTATCTTGTAGTTTCTTTTCCGTTTCTTCTATCAGCACTGTATCATCACCGTACCCTATGTCATTCAAATCGTGGCGTCCGATGACGAATCATGTCATAACATCTAGTGTCCTCAGAATAAGACTATAATTTCCAATGAAGAGTTAAAATGTGCCAGTAAAAGCTCGGATGTTAGTATTTTGTTTCAAATGTCACCTTGCGATCTGCTGACCAATTGTATATCTTTTTTTTAGTAGCCCATTCAATGGAGCTCTCAGCTCATATATTTTAGGTATATACAAATTATAATAACTTCTATGTACTGTGTACATTCAGGACGTAGTCAATAATGGCCTTCCACGTTTCGACCAAAACAAAAAAAAAGTAGAAACTAAAAGAGAAAAACCTGAAGAGAACTAAAGTAAAAAGAAACATATTAGACAAAGTCAAAAGTGATAAAAAAAACGGAAAATAGGTAAAAGATGAAAAAATAAAAATAATTGTTTATTGATTTGTTTTTACAGTCTTTTTATGTTTATACTAGCAGTATAACCCGGCGTTGCTCGGGTGTAATGAAAGCTTCAAAACTAATCCATGGTCCTGGAGCTCAAACTCTTTGGACGTTGGCACGAAAGACTAAAAAGCAATAGTTGTTTCCAGTTAAAGCGAAACCGTAGACTGAAAGAAAAATGAATGTATGAAAGTCAAATTTTGATTTTCTTGGTATCGATATCAAATAAGTTTCTTTCGTCGTAAACTGAATTTTGAAGGCTAAATAAGTCCTCTGAGTAAATGGTATCATGGCTGAGACTAAGAACTACAATTATACCTACATAGAGCAAAATCTGAAGCAAAAACTAAAATAAAAGGGCTGAAAAAAATACAGACATACAAGCAGATAAACAGACACACACACAAACATATATATATATATATATATATCTCGATTTTCTACACTACTGTATAAGCTGAAACCTTGAAACTTCTGAATATCGTTTTTTATGTCTTTGTCTATGAGTGTATCACATTTGATTAAAATCCGACCACTTCTTCTATAACCCGATTTTTTCGATAATCGATTTTCGATATTTATCGGGGATACCTCGACACAAAACCTAGCTAAGAACACTCGCAGACGCTTATAGTACAACTTTGTAAATTTTCAAGAAAATCAGTTCAGCCGTTTCGGAGTCTATAGGTAAGAGAAACACACACAGTTCCATTTATAAATAAGTTTATATTTAGATTAGATTAGATTAGATTTATTTTTGAGATAATTTTCAATATATTAGTATTATTTCGGACTATTGTTCTCATATTGTTCAACGTTTTTGACCAAGTACCTTATCATCAGGTGAGCGTTGATTGGCTGATATGGATTATCATATTGATTATTGTGATATATCCTCTGAAATCAGTTTTTTCTTGTTGGTTTTAGTGCGTCACTACCAGATACAAGGACTGAACTCATGACCACTAGATGATAGTAACACATGTATAACCAACTACTATATCCACTACGCGACCGAAGGATTTAGTGGTGTACTTTTGGATCCTTTTTTTATTTTTTTACATGTTAGTATCGTCTAAATTTTAAATTTCATTTTTATTTCAAATTCATAATTCTAATTCTTTATCTACATGTAACATTAAAATATTTATGGTTTAAAGACTTTACGTTTTATGCCCCTATTGATTTGTTCTTCCTTAATTTTAATATTTTATGTTTCATTTTATACTTTAATTTTAAATTTAAACTTTTATCCTTATGTAATCTTAGAACATTTGTTTTTAATTGTTTAAAAAAAAAACAGTAACTTAAGTTTATAAGATTTAATTCCCACGAACATAGTGAACTTAAATTCAGATCTGCTAAACTAAGTGTACGTTAAAAAATATTAATTAATATAAGTGTATATCGTTTTGTGTGTGAAGGAAACATCTTAAATCTTTGAAAATATAGCGAGATGTTGCCTGAATTTTGTATTTCGGGAATTCTGTTGTCAGTTCTAGGAGAGTTATTGAAACGCAGCATGATTGTGATCGTTCTTTTGTGGTTGGAATTTTTTGTTGAAGATAGATTTATTTATTTATTTTATGTACTATTTATAATATTGTTTATTTATATTATTTGGAATCAATATTATTGCATTTATTTTTATATATTGGTAGATATAAGATAGATTCATAAAGAATGGATGGCTAATATATATAGTAAGAATTGACTATCATAATAATGGTTTTTAATAAAATAATAATATTCTAAAGTTCTTATTGTAATAATAGTTTTATAGTAATAATTATCCGTAGAGTTGTAATAAAGGCCTTTTAATATATTCTCTTTTCTTTCCCTCTCTCACACATATAGTTCTTATAGTAACAATTGTCTTTATAATGTTAATGATATTTTCTAATAGTTTTTAACGTAGTAATGTTTTGTTTGTGGTGATGATATCTACAGGAATAATATTGGTTACAATTTAATAACTATTTGAAATAGGGAATTATTTTTCTCTGTAATAATATTGCTCTCGAGGATAACTTACTAATTAGTGTTTTACACAGAACCCTCAGAGATATTAATTATCAATATAAATTACGATGCAATTTAGTTAATTTTTCACCAATTGTATCTTCCGTTATACTTTCAACGTATTATTATTTAGTTTAAAAACATTTCGCCGTGTGTATTTGCAATTTTGTAATTGCAGCTGTTTATTTTATCTGTGGGTATGTGCGTTGAGGTGCAGTGGATATCGACTTGGAACAAGAAATTGGAGAGCCGAGTTCGAATTCCAGTTGAATTTCTTGCATTCACTTACGCACAAATACCCTTGGGAAAGGTATTAATTCGTCTCTTCCCCTCAGTTATGAGTTAAATAACAGGACAGATTGGGTTCTATAGCCTTGGCTGGCAACCAGTCTACCGCAGAAACTAATGGCAACCTACTGTGGGATAATCTTCTGCCCAGTCAGTCATGTCTCTTTCGAGACATGATCACCCAAGCGTGTATCACGTATGGCACTTAACTGACATATGTTATGAGTTTCTTTTTAGATTAAGTCGGTTAATTTAATTGCAAATTCAGCTGTCACCATTTTCGTACATATACAGTATTAGCCAGTAGCATATTCTCATAAAAAATGGAAGAAAAAAGACCCCTGTAGCAAAATATGTGTATGTTCATGTAATTCAGACACTATTAACTTTACGATTTACATTTTATTGTAGTAAATATAATTTAGGCCTGTCTTATTCTCATTAGAGTTTAAAGTTACTCAGTCTTTTTACAATAAAAAGTACATACCGCTGTGAAAAGACACTTGTCAGTATAAACTTAGAATATTTATGGACTAATTTATATAAAAATAATTAGATTAACGATAACCCTACGAATCGTCTCAAAAGTCTTGTCTCCTTTCTTATTTGTGCTGTTCTATATCTTGGAGAAAAAAAAATGAAATGAATATACATGTCCTTATTTAAGGACGTGTATTCTGTGGCGTGGTTATAATTCTGCGTAAAAAATATACACCTTTTTGCAAATATATATACAAAAATACATAAAAACAACAAAACGCGTCTTATTTGTTGCCTGGTTGTTATGTGGTGTGGGAGACACAAAAGACATCAGTAATGAGTAAAATTATGAGTTTGGAGTCAAATGTAGATCAAATAGGGATTGAACACTGACAGAATGATAAGATAAACATAGAGTAAAATGTATAAAATCTATTCGCTGTTTTTTATCGTTGTCTATAAGGAGTGATCAGATAATTTGCTTGGAAAATACAAGAATTGTCTGAAGTTTTCTTACTGTTGGGAATCACCCCTTTTTACACATAATAGACTCGCCTGATGTGTGCATATAATTCTGCCTGTACAGAGAACGGCAGTAGTTGCAGTAGTTACTGTCAGCTCTCTGCCTTTGGGCAAAGAGCACTAACTCAGTTGTGGTTCCGCCGAAGGGTAGAACCACGACTGGGTAACGATAGACAGATATTTTTGGCCGGGTTATATGGCCCGGAAGACCCACATAAAAATGACCTTGTGTTACATGTTGCCTTAAGTGGTAAGGCCAACTAAATACTGTAGTTGTAGACTTTAGCAAGGAGTCGGTGCAGAGTTAGTTGGTGATGTTTTGAATATAGACTCATTACCCGGACATACTGTTTCACTACAAGACTGTATATATTGATTTCAACTAATAGTATTTCGGAATTGACTAACCAGTGTTCCAGTGTGTATAGTTTTGTTCAATATAACTTATATTTTCTATCTCCATATCTGTTTTTGTTATTTATTTTGTGTGGTTTCTCAAACGGAATCCACAACACTTACCAAAGATTTTGGTTGAGTGTTATAAGTATGTTACTATTATGGCCTGAAAAAAAAGAAAGGAGCCGAAATTATCATTGGTACACGTACTAACAGCCTGCTTGTCTGATAGTGAGAGTTTCACGTGTTTGTGTAGAAGAAAAAAGTGGACTTCGTTGTTATTGTTTTAGAAAGAGTAAATTAATGATAATTATAATTATTAGATAATTATTTTTGACACTATCATTAATTTTCATTTATTTATTATATTATGAACACAACACAATGAGAGTATAATTATTTTTTCTTTATGTATTTCTTTATAAAACGAATATTTTCGTGTCCATAGAGACTATTTTCTTTATTTTCTTAGCCATTTGCGAGTTACAGCTTTCCCCTGTGCGTTGTGGTGCAGGGATGTGCGTTGTGGTGCAGTGGATAACCACTCGGAACGAGAAATCGGAGAGCCGAGTTCGAATTCCAGTTGAATTCCTTGCATTCACTTACGCGCAAATACTCTTGGGAAAGGTATTAATCCGTCTATTCCCTCCAGTTATGGGTTAAATAACAGGACAGATTGGGTTCTATAGCCTTGGTCGGCAACCAGTCTACCGCAGAAAGCAATGGCAACCTACTGCGGGATAATCTTCTGCCCAGTCAGTCATGTCTCGAAGAGACATGATAGCCCAAGCGTGTATCACGTATGGCACTTAACTGACTGACTCTAAGTTCACTTCAGGCATAGTGTATTCTTATCATCAATGGTGTTACCCCTTTACTTATTCCTGGAGTCTCTTATTCTAGGAAGTCGCTCTGCTCATATCTCTTAGTGGACAAGGCATTGCTCTAAACTTCAATCACTACAAACACTCAACTTTAAGCTTTCAAAGGAGTTTGTGATAATTATTCTTCTATTAGTTGCAAAGAAAGCATAAGATCATTTTGCCATATATTTATTCATGGTTGAAGACTTGCCACTGTATGGATATATTTCTTTGGTTAGTTTTTTTGTTCTCTCAAGGATTGCTCTATTCTATTAACCATTGTCTTTATTGTATCTAAACTTATAAATAGAACTTTGTGTGTCTATCCGTTACCTATAGACTCCGAAACGGCTGAAACGATTTTCTTGAAAATTTACACAGTTGTACTTTAAGCGCCTGCGAGTGTTCTTAGCTAGGTTTTGTGTCAAGGTACCCCCAATAAATATCGAAAATCGAAGAAATCGGGTTATAGAAGGATTGGTCGGATTTTAATCAAATTTGATACACTCATAGACAAAGACATAAGAAATGATATTCAGAAGTTTCAAGGTTGCAGTTCTTAAAATAGTGCAGAAAATCGATAATATATATAACAGGCAAGTTTTTGTCTGTTTATCTATCTGTATGTCCTTTATACAAATTGATAATTTTTTCCCGTTTCTCACCAAACTTCCCACAAATATTCTTTAGTCTGTGCTCCAGGACCATAGATTGATTTTAAAGCTTTCATTACACCAGATCAACGCCAGGCTATACTGCTAGTTTATATAAATACAAACTTTCCATAAACATTCACTAACTGTGGATGTTTCCAGTAATTTTCTTCACCAAAAGTAGAAATTTTCTTTGTTCTGTGTGTCAAGAAAGCCAGGGATAGGACAAGAACAGTGCGGTTTTGTCAAGGACATTGGAAAAAGGAACGCAATATTTATGCTTGGGATGCAATCAGAAATGGCGTTACAAATGAAAAAAGATGTGTACCTAGGTTTTAGGATCTGTTCAACTAGTACAGCGAGATTAATATGAAGATCTTAGAAGTTATGAAAGGATTTATCCTCGTCGGCCACAAATCTGTATAGTATAAGATACGCAGATGATAGTGCTGATAGCAGACACAGAAAGGAAACATCCTAAACAAGTTAGCTGAAGAAAACCGAATGCATGGCCATCAGCACACGGAGGGGCTTCAAATGACAATTACAGGTGGGGGATACGAAAATCAAGAAGTTACAACAATTTAAATCCCTGGGAAGAGTTATAAGTGAAGATGAAAAGTGCGACACAGATCCGTAGGTGAATTGGCGTGGCAAAGGACGCGTTCCAGAAGCTTAGAATTACAGTACTGTTTTTTGTTTTTTAGCAAAATTTTCTTGTCTCTGAATATTCTACTATGTGATGTCTTTTCTCCAGCATGACAGTGAATGGTGAATAATATCATCAAAGATGAAGAAAAAACTTGAAGCAAATGAAATAATGTTCTACAGAAGGATGGTGCGGATATCATGGATCGAGCATGATAAAATTTTGGAAAGGGTGGAAACGAAAAGGAAATTTATACTGGGCATCAGGAAAAGACAACTAAAGTTCCTGGGACATATAATAAGGAGGGCTCGGAGAATCTGATACTCACAGGTAAGCTAGAGAGAAAGGGAGATAGGGTAAAGCAGTGGCTAACATACTTGACTGGCCTGAGCAGGTAGATGACAAAGCGGGGTTTGTGTTGGGTAACAGGAGAAAGCGTGTGAAGAGCTATGATTGCCTACATCTTGAAAAGTCATGGCACATAAAAAAGAACAAAAATGTTTTTTCAAATCGGATTAGACAAAAAAAAGAAGTATTGCTGTTATATATTGGCTGAAGCTTTACAATCTTCACTTGCATGTCAGGGAACTTTTTCAGTCTGCAGCTACGTTAACAAAGACACAACGTTGTAAAGTATTCCTTCTTTATCTCTATTTCCATTGCAGATATTCAGATGTCCGGGAATATGACAGAATGATAAAATAAAGAATAAATGAAGTCTATACAATCTTTGTTGTAATTTTTTTTTTTATAGACGTGTGTAATGATTGAAAAAAAAGGGGTTCCCTTGGGTTTCTAGACACTTTAGGCTTCTCGACGGATTATAAATAAATCATACTATTCATTCTAGCGCCCAGAAAGTACTTAACGAAAAGTGATTTGTAGAATTTAAAATTGATCTGGAGGTCAATGTTGTTCTTCTATAGGCTTTCCAGTCTGGCTAACTCTGCTGTGGCGGTGGCAATCCGTGAACGCATTTCTGCATTGAAGATGCCATCATTTGACAGTTTCACTAACCTTTAATGTCTTGAAGGCAGAAATGGTATCAAATTTTCCAATCTCTCTTTCCTCATTGTGTACTCTAGAAATATCAACTGTCTCTTTTTGATGTTAAGTATAACTTCTTTTTGTTTCTACTTTTTCCTAAACTTTACCGTTACTCAAATGCTCGGTTCACAGTATCCTCAGCATTCTTCTATAGAACCGCATTTTTGTTGCCTCAAGTCTTTGCTTCAACTGCAATGAGATTGTCCGGTGTTTCTAGAATGAGTGCCATACACAAAGCAGACATTTTTCCCCTTTTTAATACTTTGCTTATCATTTAGAAAATAATATTCGCTATTTTGCTTCGGTTTTCGGCGTCAGGATTTCCGTTCTCTAGTCGAACAGATCCCAAATATGTTAATTGTGGTACTAGCTTGATATTAGCATCTCCGATTTCTAGTTTACATGTTGAAGTGTTCTTTTTGATGACAACCGTGCGTTCTTTATTGGCAATTAATATTTAGTCGTTTCGTTTCGCTTGACTAGAGAGTTTTAGAAGAGTTCATGTGAAGTTCTTTCTGCGTCCGTTATCAGAATTGTCATCCGTATATCTCATGGCGTTAAGATTGTGAACACCGCTAATGAGTCCTGGTAGGAGTTCTAATTTTTTCAGAATAGTCAAACTGTATATATCCACAGAGAACACGCATGCCTCTTTCCAAAAATTCTTGATATCGAATAAACTTCCGAAAATATCAATGTATAAGAAAAATATATTAAACTATAAAGGTATATGATATCTCTAGTTTTCTTGGTTTCGGTGTTATTTCTTTACAAACTATAAATTATTTCTGTGAAAATTCCAACGATGAGGAATTATTTGCATTAATTTGGACAGATATCTTCTTTATTTTTACTATCATATCTTTTTGACCAGTGTGTCCTTATACCATCACTTAGTGTCTGTCGAATCACGTAATCCTACGAAAATTTTGAGCTGCTCTCTAGGGATATATCGTCTGTAGCCTAGTAGATTAAAGTGTTGATTCGTGATTGTTTTGGCAGAGTAATTTTGATTCTAATCCCTGGGAAGGTTAGCATTGATTTAGACTCACGAGCAGAACTATATATATATATATAAGAAACATTGAACAGGTTGAGATATCCCAGGATATGGAGATCGAAAGAAAGGGTTCAGCTCGAAATTCCCTGCAGGTTATCTGAACCGACAGACACCTGACTAAGGACAGCGAGGGAGCAAACCAGACTAACGTCTTGTTAACATAAATAAAGTAGATATTAGTTCTAATGTGATTAATGTTATCTTTTTTAGTTATAGTATCTGCGTATAAATTTGAAATTGATAGTTTGCTCTCAAATAGCGTTTCTTGGCAAAACGGTAATAATTTACAGACAATAGTCATGTGTTTCTCTTTCGATTCTTCTAATTGATATCGGATTTATCCAGACAAGTTCACGAGGAAATCTAAACGGAAAATAGTCTAAAACATGAATAGACATTTTTAGTGATAGTAAGAAGCATACATCATTTGAAAGGCTATGTTTATTTGCATAATCACGAATTTGAATAAATGCTATACATTTTTTAAAACGTTTTCTTTGATGAGCCAGTATAATTACAAAAGAAGTAAAAAAGCACAACACTGTAGAAATGTGATTGTAAACATTTGGTGTCTGTCCAAATCCCATATATTGCTTTGCAACTATTCTTTTGGGTCATTTTTCTGAGACTGTTTCTAGACCAACTTTTTTTTCTTTTTATTTATTTTCGTCTCTGACCCTTTATTTTCTAATGTTTATATGCATACTGTTTGGTATTTTCCGTCGTCTTTCATTTGTTTTGCTGTCGGCCTAAACTTTTTTTTTTTGTCATTTATTTCGTATTCTTTTTAGGCGTTCATTTTTGGTTTCTTTTTTTTTTTTTTCATTGTTATCTCTTGTTTTCGACTCATTTATTTTAAAAAGTTTTTCTTTTGTTTACTTAAGTTTTGTTTGTCTATTTATTATTCGCTTTATTTTTACTTCTTTTTGTTTGTTTCTCTACTTTCGTTTATCGTCTGTTTTTTTCTTTCTCATTCTCCGCGTTCTTTATATCAGATTTCGTTGGTCTTTCGTTTTATTTTATTTCCTTTTCTAGTTTTTTTTTTTTTTAATTTATTGCTTTCTTTTTCTTTTCATATTTCTATATTTTCTTCAGATTTCGTCACTATCCAATATATTTCTTATGGTCTTGCTTTTTTTCTTTGTTCTGTCATTTTCTTTTTCTTCTTTCCTGTGAGTTTTTATAGTTCTTTTTCTTTGCTATATTTTTTCTTTTATTTTTACTTAAAAATTTTCCCTTTTGTTCTTTCTCATACTTTTAATATTCTCTGTCAGACGTATAATACATGTCACGCACATACACGTACATGCATTCATTTATGCATATACACGTTTACACATCTATTTCTTAATATATGTGCGTGTCTGTATTTGTGTGTATTTCTTTGTACTGACCATCGATTATTTTTCCGTGTCAGAAACTTCATCTCACCAGTTGAAAATGATTATTGATTTCTTTTTGCCCAACGAATGATAAATCTCCTTGTTTCCATTTCTTGCTTATATTTCGATAGCAATAACAGGCTACAGTTTGTTATTATATAAAAACCAATGAATAAAAATAAAGCGATTTCAATATTTGCGCTATTAAACAATACAAGGTTATTTCTCGTAAGTATTAACGTAGAATGGGGGAAAACACTTAGCGTTATTTTTTTGCTTTTCAAGTAGTAACATCCTATATTTAGCAAAAGTTGATATCTAAACATTAAAAGATTTACGCCTGATGATTGCAAAAGTTAAGCAAAGTTACATCTCATGAAGATGAATCGAATGTGTCTGTATTTAGACTACTTACATGTAGAATGTGTATTGTGGTTTAATAGTTATCGCCTTGGAATAAGAAATTGGAGAATCGAGTTCAAATTTCAATCGAAACAGTTTCATTCACTTACGCACAAGTACTCTTGGAAAAGGTAACTTTCTCAAGAGTATTTAACTCATTACTTACTCTTCGAGCTATGGGTTGAACAGCAGGACAAATTAGGTTCAATAGGCATGGATGGCAAGCAGTCTGTCGCACAAAGTAATAGGGCGGGACAATCTCTTGCTTATTCAGTAATGATTTGTAAAAGACATGATCGTCCAATTGTGTATCACGTGTGGCACTTAATTGACTGACTGGCATGCGGACTAGTGTTCGTATCCTTGCTGATAAGACGGCATTTTGGCAATTGTGTATCCCACCGATTTATATCAGTTGTATGTCGATTCGTATAAACTACAAGAAATTTCGAGCTGAACCCATTGCCCAGATCTATGAAAATTCCGTTTGGTTCATAATTGATAAAAATGACCTAATTTTCTTAATTTCTGGGATGAGGATTTATCATTATTTACAATATTTGTGCTTTATTGACTACGACACAAGGACCTGATACAGATGCTCGACAACCTCGACATTTTCGAAAAAAGACATTAGGATAATCAAGAATCTATATTGGCAGCAATCTGCTTTTGTACGAATAAGTGATGTCAGCAAGTATGCAAAAATACAAAGGGGCGTAAGACAAGGATTTGTTTTCTCACCAGATCTTTAACCTGTACAGCAAAGCAATTCTGAGAGAAATGAAAGCCTTGCCAGGATTCGACATTGGTGGTCACAATTTTAACAATATCAGATACGTAAATGTCGCGGTACTGACAGCAGACACGGAAAGAAAAGTGCAGGATCTCCTACAGGAGGTAGAGAAAAAAAAAGCAAAAAATAAAAAACGACTGAGCATAAACCTCAAGAAAACTGAATGGATGGTCATCAGCAAAGAAAGGGGACCAATATGCCAACTGCAAATCGGAGAATCTAAAATAAAACAAGTAAAAATATTCAATACCTGGGAAGTGTTTTGACAGTGGATAGAAAGTGCGGTGTTGAGATCCAAAGACACATTGAAATGCGTCCTTGGCCATGGCAAATTCTAACCAGAGTACTGAAAGACAGGGAAATCTCATTAAAAACAAAGAAGAGTGCTAGATTGTTATTTGATGTTTGTCCTTCTGTATGACAGTGAATATTGGACGATCTCCTCAAAGATGGAGAGGCTTGAGGCAGCAGAAATGTGGTTCTACAGAAGGATGTTGAGGATAACATGGACTGGGCACGTGACTAACGACGAAGTGTTGGAGAGGGTAAAAACGAGGAGAAAACTCAATTAACATAAGGAAGAGACAGATGAGGTTTCTGGGACACGTAATGAGGAAGAAGGGCTTGGAAAATTTAATACTCACAGAACTGATAGAGGAACAGAGACACGGGGAAAGCAGCGCGATACCTACTTGAGAAATGGATGGCAGAGTGGGGTTTGGGAGAGATACCAAGAGAAAGAATTTTGAAAGCTACAAGAAGACAAAGCCAAGTGGAAGTCCATGATTGCCTACGTCTTGAAGGGACACGGCACATGAAGAAGAAGCAAACTTGGTCATCAGCAAAAATAAATAAAATACCACCTACAGGTCGGGGAAGCTAAAATAAAACAGTTAAAGCAATTGAAATACCTGGGAAGTGTACTGATTAAAAGTACAGTACTGTGATTCGATAACGCACTGGCATAGCTAAGGATGGATTTCTAATTTAACCAGAGTAATGAGAGACAGGAAGATCTCACTGGAAACAATGAAAAGAGTGCTAGACTGCTATGTGATATATGACCTTCTATATAGCAGCGAAAGTCAAACGATCTCTTCAATTATGAAGGAGAGGCTCGAAGCAACAGAAATGTGGTTCTACAGAAGGATGTTGAGGATACCATGGACCGAGCACGTTAGCAAAGACAAGGTGTTGGAGAGAATGCAAACGCGAAGAAAACTCATACTTAACATCAGGAAGAGACAGCTGGGGTTTCTGTGACACGTAATGAGGAAGTAGGGTGGTCCAGAGAATCTAATACTCACAGAACGGATAAAGAGAAAGAGACAATGCGGGTCATACTTGATTGGCTTGAGCAAGTGGATGGTGGTGTGGGTTTGGGGAGAGATACCGAAAGGAAAGTGTTAAGAGCGACAAGAGATAGGAATAAGTGGAATTCCATCATTGCCTACTTTAAAGGAAGCATACTTTACCTAAAAGAATAATATTACAATTAAGAATACATAATTATCAAATGAGGTTATGTTAGAACGTACGTTGTGTTGCAGTGGATATCGGCTCGGAACGAGAAATCGGGGGGCCGAGTTCGAATTCCAGTTGCATTGACTTACGCGCAAATACCCTTGAGAAAGGTATTAATTCGTCTCTTCCCTCCAGTTATGGGTTAAATAACAGGACAGATTGGGTTCTATAGCCTTGGCTAGTAACCAGTCTACCACAGAAAGCAATGGCAACCTACTGCGGGATAATCTTATGCCCAGTCAGTCATGTCTCTTTCGAGACATGATCACCCAAGCGTGTTTCACGTATGGCACTTAACTGACTGACTGAGGCTAGGTATTTTTCAGCAGACTCTCGTAAAAACAAAATTCAGTATATCATCATCATAATTTTTGCCTACATTTTCATGCTGGCTCAAGGCATATTGAAAAGCACGCTCAAAGTTGTGTTGGCATATATTAGCGGAGAAAAGAACAAGAATTGGGATGTTTGGGCTGAAGCAGGCTTTATAGAGGATCTGAAATTCAATCCTAAACAGGAAACAAAGGATAAACCTGTTCAGATGACCGGATAGGAGTGTTAACCAAACGATAGGCGAAACTAGCAATTCCTATTTTTTTTTCTAATCATATCACCCCGAGCAAGGCAGTAATGCCACTGATGTGCAGGGGGCTACGTAAGAGTGAAAAGTTTAGAAAATAGAAAGCCGGAAACCACATCCTAAACAAGGAAACAGGAGATGAGCCTCTACACCTGTTCAATAGACGTGGGTGGAGTGTCAAACCGGGAAATTAAGTGAAACTGAATTTCCTGGCTATCATATTTCTTAATCTTTCCCCCTCAAGCAAGTCGATAATACTTCTAATAGGCTGGTGGTAGTCACAGGTGTTGAGAAATCTTTAGAAGAAACTAAAAACCAGTTCATAAACAGGTTACAAGAGATAAGCCACTTCTATGTGCTCTGTCCCTTTCGGACGTAGGCCACCATGGCTTTCCACTTTTCCCTATCGCTGGTGGCTTTTAGTACGCCTTCTCTTACACCATGCAACCCCCCCCCCATTCTGTCATCCACCTGACCAGGCCAGTCAAGTATGTTATCCATTGCTTTCCTTGTCTTTTCCCCCTCTATCTGACCTGTTAGTATCAGATTCTCCAAGCCCTCCTTCTGCATTGCGTGTTTCAGGAACTTCAGCTGTCTCTTCCTGATGCTCAGTATTAATTTCCTTTTTGTTTCCATCATTTCCAAAACCTCATCATTGCTCACATGCTCGATCCATGATATTCGCAGCATCCTTTTGTAGAACCACATTTCAATTGCTTCAAGTTTTTCCTTCATTTTTGATGGTATTGTCCAGCATTCAATGCCATATTGAAGGACGGGCAGCATGTCGCAATCCTGTACTCTCTTTGTTTCTAGCAAAATTGTCCGGTTTCTAAATAACTTACTCAACTTCTGGAATGCTTCCTTCGCCATGCCAATTCGCCTTATTCCTGTTAAAAATACCAGAGAGAAGTGCTTACCGAGACGATAGGCGAATCTATTTACTATTAAAGCGGTTGGAGATTTCCTCGCAGTAGATTCCCAGTTCCTTTTTCGGTAGACTTTGCAACCCAAGGCTATATAACTATAATGAAATGTATGCATAGAACTTATAGTTACAGCTAGCGAATACAACTGCAAATTGATGAGACGTTGTCAATCTAGTCAGTTAAATGTCATACAACGAAAACGATGAGGCAATCATGTCTTTTTCGATCTATGACTCCCTAGGCAGAAAATTTTCTCGCAGTACTTTTCCATTTCTTTGTGGTAGACTGGGTACTATAGCCTTGGCTGGCAACCAATCTGTCCTGCTTTTCAAACCGTTGGGAGAAGAGATGGATTAATGCCATTTCCAATTACATTTCTCTATGAACATTTTTTTTCTACTTATACTTTTGTTATTCTGTTAATAAAAATTGTACTTTAATACACCAACAAAATACTTTATCCTTCCACATTTCAACATCCAACTTTCTGATATTTTAAATTGTGGGGAATTCGGTTGTGTTTGACCCAAGGTCAAATTGACAAGTACCACCGAGGCCCCTACATTTCATAGATTACGCTAAAGCAGTCGATAAACTATAACAGGACCATTTTTTGAAATGTTAAAGAAAAAAAAAACTTGTGACACAAACAGAAATTCAAACCGCTCACGTGTTCATGATAGGTAGACTCCCATGAGCCTCGGTGTCAAATTTGATTTCTTGTTCAACCGGATTCGATCGGGGAAGATGTTATCCGAAATACACAATTGTAGGTATTGGCCTTACACTTACTGTGACATATACATATTGCTGTAAAATATAAGATGCTTGTCAATTTATTTAAAAAAAAAAACGCATTTCATAAGCCTACTGTGGCTGTTTTATTTAAATTTGATCTTGAATTCCCTTAATTAAATATTCACTTGTGATTTCAAACTAAAATATCATCGATTCGATTTCAAGACTAACATTTAAATAATAATAATTCACGAATAGGGAACTGACAAGGAATTTATTAAAAGGAATTGACAAAGAAGTAAATATGTTCAAACAAATATATTTTTAATAAATGCTTATAAGATGTGCGTTGTGGTCTAACAGATATCTACTCGGAATGTAAATCGGTAGAGCCGATTTCGAATTCCGGTTGAATTCGTTGCACGATGTATTTATCCATCTCTTCTCCCACCAGCTGTCAGTTTGAACTGAGAGGGTTCTATAGCCTTGACTGACAACCTGTCTACAGCAGAAAGAAATGGCAACCTGCTGCTCAGTTAGTCATGTCTCGAAACAGACATGATCGCCCGATCATGTGTGACATTTAACTGACTCATTGACTATCTTTCGTAACAACGTTTCATGAATTTACCGTTGTGTTCGCTAGCTGTAACCGTAAGTGCTATATTAACAATAGATTTTCTCGCCTGTGAAACTGTCTTCCGGCATCTTAGGTTTTTAAAAAATGCAATGTCAGTCTCTATAAACTCTTACTTCGTCTCCAGTTATTGTTCTGTCTCTTTGATACTGCTTTTTTTTCTTATTTTTTCACATGAAACAGATTTTAGATTTAAATAAAAAAAGCTCATGTTAAGATAAAAGTAAAGATATAGATTTTTTTAGAATTATAACCAGAAAGGGCGGTACTATTTTTAGATTTCTATCGACATTTTGTAGTTTTAATAATTTTTTGAGAAAAATATCTGCGTAGAAACAATATATATATATGTTTCGTGTAAAATTCTTTGTAAAATAAAGACGGAAGCTGATGATGGTTCGCCTGAAATAGACCTATACTTCCGATTCACCATGAAATAACGTGTCTGTCTTAATTTTTCTTATATTTGCTCTATATGTATTTATATGCATATATGTTTAGAGCTCTCTTAGAGAGTTATCCTACCACTGTATGTACAGGATACTGCTTTGGATTCTTCTATACCCACACTGCATGTTGAGATATATATATATATATATATATATATATATATATAGAGAGAGAGAGAGAGAGAGTTGTGATAATGCTTAGCATCAAGATCATTTTATCCAGTAGTTTTACTTATAATTTGTGTACTACTGAGTAAACAAAGAAAAATTTCATTTTACAATGGAAAGATATTCAATGTTACTAAAAGTATTTTTAGGTTTGTCTTTGATTATACATTTAAATGTGTACCATAAACTTTAAACTTAGCGTAAAAGCAAAAGATCACGGACATATCTTTGGACTTTCGTCCTTGTTTAGTGTAAAGAAACTAATCTTAATGTTTAGAAGAGTATTTTTGATAAACCCTCTGTTTATTATGAAGACCTAGTTTTAATATATAATGTCCTACTGCAGGATTTGAACATACACTTCATTATATCTGATCCAGCTGCTTTAAACACAGGGAGACACATGTACTGATGGGCCCATTTTTCTTTACTAAGATTTCTCTGGTGTGCTGATAGAAATAAATACTTTTTAAAATAAGAGTGTGGAATAAAAAAATATCGGATTAACAAAAAATGCATTAATTCTTCAGAAATTGCCTCATTTCATGTATATATATATATATATATATGTGTGTGTGTGTGTGACTGTCAATAACCCTCAGTATTACGTCGAAATAACGAAACAGGAATGGGCCCATTTTTTTACATTAATCTCTTCGATCGGGAATTGATCGGATTAAGACGAGAAACTAACAATTACTATGCCGTGTTGACTCCTATAAGACACCCATGCTCTTTCTCCCTCTCTCTCTCTCTCTCTCTCTCTCTCTATATATATATATATATATATATAATGAAAATAGAATATACGATAAGCAAAAACAGATACGTACGTGAAGAATAGTATAGATTGCTCAAAGATAAAGCGACAAGTCAGTGCATTACGCTACACAATGACTCCCCGACATACTGAGCCCGCATTATATATATATATATATTTTCATCATCCACATACAAGCCTGTTTCGCTGTATCACAACTAATCAGTGTGGCTAGACATTCAATTGCTTCTGGCCTAAAAAAGAAAAAAAGAGGACGATTAGATTTACAAATCTACTGTATCTGAAATTTTTACACACACAGACACTTACATATAGTTTATCTATGTACACACACATTGTAATATATATATATTATATATATATATATATATATATATATATATATTATATATATATATATTAATTACAATGAAGAATGCTTGTGTCACTCATTTCGTTCTTTAGTATATCATCAGGGTAAAGTCATATGTTGTTAGGCCTACACATGCGCACCAAGGCCAAATGAAACTGAAGTCTAAATTCACATGTTTTTTCACTAAAATGTTTTATATATAAATTTGTACATATGTCTTCCATATTTATATTTACACACACACACACACATATATATATATATATATATATTCGTGTGTGTGTACTCCTGTATTACACTGATATTCATGATGTACAAAGCCCAAGTGTCAGTCGAAATACAGGGTTAAAAATAGAAAGTCTATAAGGAACCGCAAACCCAATCCTGAACAGATAGAAGTGATAAACCTCTACTCCTGTTCAAAATATGGGAAACGTGTGTGAACCAGACGCGATAGGCACACATCTGAACTACAAGTTGTCATATATATATATATATATATATATATTTCTATTGCTCTATTATAATACGTCGATGGTACGACTCGAAATTTCATGCGTTATGCAATCATCAGGCGCATATTTTAAACTGACAGTTTAATAGAATTGAATTTAAGATCACTCGATGTTCATTAAATTAAATCTTATAAAGTTATGTTACTGCTTTTTTTTAAAATTTAAAAAATGTATTTCATACTAGCTTTTTAGTATTATAATTGTAAATGAAAATAGAATGGGTCTTTTGTAAATATTGCACAATAACATGTGCATCAAATGAATTTATAAGTGCTTAATAATTACCTATATTGCAGTTTCATCAATGAAAGAATGAAGAAAATTGAGGGTGATTCGGATGAGTTCGTCTTTGCTTCCTTGCCTTGTAAAATTTTGCGTAGTAATAATAAAAAAACATTCTATTTTCATTTGGCAATAAATACTAAAAATAGTATGAAATACATTTCTTTAGAAAGAAAAAAATAGGGTGGCCTAATAATTATGGCCGGTAGTGAGTGTGTGTGTATGTATATATATATATATATATATATATATATATATATATATATATATATTAATTCTCCTTTATATCTTGTACCTGCTAATAGAAAAATGTATGCTTGTCTAAATGATTGTAAATGTGTATTGCGTTTCCTTTATGTATACAACTACAAATGGTTATTTTTGCATAATGCAAATACACATGCATAAACATACACAAACGCACACCTAAATGCTTATACTTGTGATCATATACGAGAAACAAACTGATAGATATGTTTACCGCAAGAAAATCTCTTCGCAACTAACCGCATATATTCGCGTATACAAATTTGTATCCGCGTCCGTGTCTCCTTTTATACATGTTTGTCGATAATTGCCACGTATGATATTCAGTTGGCCCCCAGAAATATTTATATTTATTCGTGCAATGGTGCGTTATTCCATCAAGGTCTCTGTGCACTTCCAGTGAACAATTATTGATCAGTGTGCAAATACAATTTATCTAAAGCCAATATAATAGTTCTGGTTTACAGAAAGTATATGGACGTTGGCCGACGAAGAAAAAAAGCAGACATCAGCTGACAAAAAGACAATGGAGAGAAGAACAGCTACGGTAATAAATAAACGAATGTAATGGCGGGCGGATGAGGAAGAGCGCCAGTCGTTCGCCGTTCTGGTGATGTAATTAGTTGGATAACATGGCGAGAAGAGAAAAAAATTAAAATCAGGAAACACATTGGAGCCCTTCCCTGTGGTTTTATCCTTTTGCGTTTTAATTACAGGTGCAAGGGGCAAAAAGATGGTGGTGTTGGAAGATATTGTCGTGGAGGAGATACTTGGACAATGAGACAAAGCGATGGAAGGTGAGAGATAATGGAGAAAGAGAGGGACAATGTAAGAGAGAAAGACGAACGTAAAATAAAGGAAAAGAACTTATAAAAAAAGAAAATGAGGAGAGGAAAAAGGAAAAAGAAACGTAAAAAAAGTGGAAGAAGCAAACTTCTTCTATATGCCTTGTTCTTTCAGGACGTAGGCGATCATGGCTTTCCACATCTACCTATCCATGGTGGCTCTTAGCACGTTTTCTCCTGTTACATAATACAACCCCCGCTTAGTCACCCACCTGCTCAGCCCCTTCAAATATGTTATCCGCTGCTTTCTGCTGTCACTTTCCCCTCTATTGGGCCTGTTAGAATCAGGTTCTCCAAGCCCTTCTTCCTCATTGCATTTCCCAGGAAGTTTAGCTCTCTTTCTGGTGCTCAGTATTAATCCCCTTTTCGTTTCCATTCTTTCCAGAACCTCATCATTACTCACATGCTCGATCCATGATATTCGCAGCATCCTTCTGTAAAATCACATTTCAATTGCTTCAAGTTTTTCCTTCATCTGCAATTATATTTTCCAGTATTCACTGCCATATTGATGAACTGACTGATGTCAGTTAAGTGCCATACGTGTTACACGCTTGGGCGATCATGTCTCGAAAGAGACATGACTGACTGGGCGGAAGATTATCCAGCAGTAGGTTGCCATTGCTTTCTGCGGTAGACTGGTTGCCAACCAAGGCTATAGAACCCAATCTGTCCTGCTATTTAACCCATAACTGGAAGGAAGAGACGGATTAATACCTTTCTCAAGGGTATTTGCGCGTAAGTGAATACAATGGATTCAACTGGAATTCGAACTCGGATCTCCGGCTTCTACGTTCCGAGCCGATATCCACTGTACCACAACGATCACATAGCAATATAGTACTCTCTTCGTTGTTTCTTGGGAAATTTTCCTGTCTAACTACTATATTTAGCTTCTGGAAAACGTCCTTCACCATGCCAATTCGCCTTCGGATCTGTGTCGCACTATCCGGTCTTCTGGTAGGACACTTCCCAGGGATTTAAATTTTTGTACGTGTTTGATTTTAGTATTCCCCGCCTGTATTTGGCATTTTTGGCTGCTCTTTTTGCTGATGACCATGCATTCGATTTTCTTGCAGTTTATTTGTAGTCCTTTCTTGTAACTCTCTTCAGATGCTGGCCTTTAGAATGTTTTGTAGTTTTCTTTCTGTATCTGCTATCAGCACTGTATCATCTGCGTACCCTATGTTCAAATTGTGGCCTCCGACGACAAATCATGGAATAGCATCTAGGATCCTCACAATGGTCTTGCTGTACAAGTTGAATAGATCAGGTGAAAAGACACACATTCTATCGATGAGAGAATGTGTTTTTGAGTATGGATGTCAGTGATGAGACAACTTTTCTATGTGCTTGAATCACATGCAACTGGAAATTGAACTTCAGTAGCTTATCAAAATAGAAATAAAAATAAGGGAGAAGAGCAGAGGAAGTAAAGAAAGAGTAAAAAATAGATAGGAGGACGATAAGAGAGACGGAGAAGAAAGAAAAAAAGCCGAAAGAGTAACAAAAACAAAGTATTTAGAATAAAAAGAAATAGTCAAGATATATAACGTATACATATGATCATACGTTTATGGCATGACTCGGAGTTCCATGCGTTATGCAATCATTATTTCAAACTGACAGTTTAATAAATTTGAATTTAAGTTCACTCGATCTTCATGGGAATTAAATCTGATAAAGTTAAATTATTGCTTTTTAATAACAAGATTAAAAATTTAAATATTCTATGGTTTTATCTGGATACAAATTTAAAATTAAAATTTAAAATCAAAATAAAGATAATAAAAAGCAAGGAGATGAAAAATAGTTAAATTTTATATAAGAATAAAATGAAATGAAAAATTAAGAGGCAATATTTAGAATTAAAAATTAAAAGGTTTAGGTAGCAAAAATAAAAGGGGTTTAATTCATAATTGTTAAAAGTAATATTGCTAACCGTTTCCCCCTGCAATATTACTTTTAACAGTTATGAACTAAATTTTTTTTGCTTCCTACGTTGTTTAATTTGTTAATTTTTAATTCTTAATTTTTCTTTTCATTTTTCTTTTCATTTCTTTTATTTAAAAGTTTAAAATTTTAATTTTCTATGCATTTTTTTTCTACGTAATATTTGAATATTTAAGATTTTAAATCTCATGATTTTACGCCCATTTGGTTTCTTCTGTGATTTTATTATTTATTAGATTTTTTTACTTTTTATTTTAATTTAAATTTTAAGTTTTAAATTTTTATCTACATGTTACTTTAGAATATTTAAATTTTTAATCTTATTAAAAAAGCAACAATTTAACTTAATAAGATTTAGTTCCTATAAACATTGAGTGAACTTAAATTCAATTCATATCATTTAAACTGTCCGTTTGAAATATGCACCTGATGACTGCATAACGCATGAAACTCCGAGTCATGCCATAGACGTAGAATAATATATATATGTAATAAAAATTAAATAAGTAAAGAACAGGTAGAAAAACAGTGCCTTGAATCTAACATGTTTCACCTCAACAACATTCTTCAGCGATTTTTAATTGATTAAAAAAGAAAAATTAAAAATTCACGGAGACAGTACGTTGATTGAGGTTTGATATTAAATTTTTTTTTTCAATCATTCGTCTTTAAAAAAACTCTGAAGAATCTTGTTAAATTGAAACATGTTAGATTAAAGACTTTTTCTTACCTGTTCTTTATTCTAATCATCTTGTCGGATTTCGATCCATATATTCAACGCACGCGTGCACCCCACCACACATATATATATTGTCATCCACATGTTTTACTGTATCACAGCTCAACTGTGTGTGTGTGAGAGATGGGGTTGTATGTATGTTATATGTGTGTGTGAAAAGTGTATGTATATAATTATATATATATAGTTTATTATATATGCGTGGTACTTATTTAAAAGCGCTCAATATCAGTGATAGGGCAGACATATTCATATAGATAGGTGTGAGATTGTAACCCAGGGTTTCACGCTCTTGCGATCGTCAGACAAACTGATTAATTTTAAAAAAAATGGTTATATGTAGGGTTGTGTATTGTGAAAGTGGGGGGGGGATCTGTCGTCATGACAGACGCAAACATTTGTGGAAATGGGGGAAATCTGTCGTAACGACAGACGCAGACATATATATATATATATCTGCACACCCATCAACGCGCGCAAGGACACACATACATACGCACGGGCGTTCGGTCACTGACAATCGTGCGGGGTTCGGTAAACATATGTATGTGTGCCGTTGCACACATACATACGCATTTGGTTGTTGGATAGTTGTCGATTTCTCGTACGTACATATGTACTTTTGATGGGTTCTGTGTGAAACTATGATGATAAATAAAATAATAGCAATTCTTACCTAAGGCTGTATTGTTATTTTTTGTTTTAAAGTCGGTTATTGGCTTGGTTTGTTAATTTTTTGTGGTTGCAAACAATATACTACATCGGTGCCACTGAGGGAGCATTTAAGAAAAGAAATAACCACAATCTTTCATTCTCCAACAGCACTACACAATCAACATACGTATGGCGTCTAAAAGACAGAAATATTTCACCAACAATAAGCTGGAAAATACTGAAAAAAAGCACCTGCCTACAACATTACAAAAGAATGCCTACATGAGAAAGTAGCAATTATATCTCATACCCCACAAACGAACTTACTAAACACAAGATCAGAACTAATTTCCAAATGCAGACATGAAAATAAATACCTATTATCACAATTTATACCAAACGGATAAAAAAAATATAATCGCACGTCTCTGCCATAGTAAAATTAATAATTAATACACCACAAATATACACTAACAAGCATTACAAATTAAATATACGCAAGTATATTTTTGCTTTTTTGTTAGAGGTGACAAATATTTAAATAATACAAACCTATCAGGGAATTTAAAATGTGGGAAGCCTCGCTGTTTAATTTGTAAACATTTAATAACACAACACATTTTCTGTACCCAACACCAAAATAAAATTACACCCACCAAACCTTACTTGTGACAGCAAAAACATCATCTACTTTCTCTTCTGCTCAATTTGCCCCAACAGTGGATATATCGGCGAATCCGGTAATAGCTTTAGATTTCGCTTCAATATCACAAACTAAATATACGACAAAAAAATGTATACTCCCCAATTGCAGCCCATTTTAATCAACCTGATCATACTTTAGAAAATTGCAAATGTTTACTAATAGACTCCAATTTTAGTTCTACATACACACGCAGAAAGAAAGAAAAATACTGGATTTTAAAATTAAATACACACAAGCTAGGGTTAAATAGGGACTTAGGTGTGTTGAATCTTTACATATATTTCAATAGCTAAAATTTTTTTTTCAGATATTCCAAGAAATTTTTTTCTAAAACAAACAGACTTTCTCTACGGACGTGCCGCATGTTGTAAACAAACACACCACGTGATGTAAACACAAAAAAATATTCGAACGCTATCGTGAAATACGTTTCTAATTCAAATTTAAAAATCACTCGTTTCTGATGAAGGACCGAGGGCGGTCTGAAATATAAAATACAATAATAAAAATAAACAAATACTGTCCAAAAGTACATTTTTAAATTCAAAACTTTTTTTATTCATATTCTTTCCTATACATATTAAGATAGTATACGTGGATCATCACTATGTTATATATATATATATATATATATATATATATATATAATAAGACCGACTCTGTAAGTATCTAAATCCTAAAATTATACGGAAATGAACTTTGAGGACAACAAATAACAGACAGAATCTAACTTCGTTATTGTCCGTCGCTATAAGGCGTTGGACAAGAGGAGGAAAAAAAAAAAGAAAACTGCGGAATACAGACAATACATACAATATCCCGCAGTAAAGAAAAAAAAACCCCAAACGGAACCAACCACAAAGAAAAAGTGCTCGATACAGAACTAACCAAAGCGGAATAACAAAGAGGAAGCAATGTAGAGCAAAGACACGTAAAAAAAATCACAAGATCGCCAAAACCTACCGCGGTTTCACACAACGGCTCGTGTGTGAAACCGCGGTAGGTTTTGGCGATCTTGTGATTTTTTTACGTATATATATATATATATATATATATATTCATATAGATATGTAGAGAGAGAGATTTGAACAACATCTAATATATATATATATAGAGAGAGAGAGAGAGGGAGAAAGAGGTGGGGAAACGAGAAATATATGGAGGATGAAAAATAACTTAAGGAAAAATAAAGAAACGGTGATGTGGGGATCAGAAGAGATGGAAAAGATAGGAAAGAAGTGTGGAAAGTGTGAGAAGAGTAAGGGAAAAAGTAACAACACTAATAAAACAGAAGAGGGATTAAGAAACACTGAAAAGAAATAAAATACAAAGAAAAAAAAGGAGGGAGAGAGATAATAAATAAAAACAGAAGTGACTGCAAAAGGAGAAATAGTGATGAACGAAATGAAAGGAGGTGAAGAGAAGTGATAAAAAATGAAGAATCATTAAAACAAAGAAAAAATAGATGGCGAAAGACTGAGAAGGAAGGAACAAATATCAAATGAAGAAAAGAATCTTAAAAGAGAAAAACAAAGAGGAATGACAACATTGAGAAAGAAACAAAGAATAAAGTGACTACTGTGAAGGACGGCGGGAGAATAAATAATTAAAATTAGAAAGACGAGATGAGAAGGCGATAAACGACGGCCATAGAAAGAAAGGGCGTCAAGGTTGTGACGAAATAATGAAGAACTAAAGAAAGACGAGAAGAACAGATGGAGGAATTAGGAATACAAAAGAAAAAATAAAATAAAATAGGTCAGAACGGACAGAAGGTAAAGGTAAGTCTCACACTTTCGGCGGACCTCAAATGGAATGACGACATCGAATTCATTGCTAAATCCGCTGCTATGAAAGTCGGTTCTCTGTGCAGGGCCCGGAAGTTTTTCCGTCTGAACCTATCCTGCCCATATATAGTTCTACCATCCGCCCGTGCATTGAATACTGCTGCCACATCTGGTCGGGTGCCCCTGCTATTCTCCTCGGGGTTCTTGACAAAATACAACGGAGAGTCTGTATGTGATCGATACCGACTTGGCAGATCGACTGCTTGGCAGACCGGCTGCAGTCTCTCTCACCGGCGCGACGTGGCTTCCCTGTGTCTCTTCTATAAATACTTTCACGGCTTCTGCTCCAATGAACTTAGATGACTGGTGCCCCCTAGGTACGAATTTGCACGAGATACTAGATTAGCAACTAGGTCCCACCATTTTACAGTGAAACCGATAAAATGTAACCGCAATTTCTACTCCAACAGCTTCTTTTCTCGAACTTCCCGACTGTGGAATTCTCTTCCACATGATTGCTTTCCCGACGGCTACAATCTCCAGGAGTTTAAATGTAAGGTCAATAGACAACTCCTAACACACTAACTCGCATCCATTCTTTCAAACACTTTTCCCATCTACCTAACCCTCAGCCTCGGTATCCTTACAAATCTATCATCTCCCCTTCTGACATTTCCTGTATCTAACCACTCTTTCTTTTTACCTTCCCCTATATAATCCCATGCGCAATAGTGGCAGTGGAATGCCTTGCTTGGGGTGAAATGATTAAAGAATCTCCCCAAAAAACCCCATAAACACACACACAAAAAACCCCCCCAAAACACACACACACAAAAAAACCCCAAAACACACACACACAAAAAAACCCCAAAACACACACACAAAAAATAACAAAAAACACAAACAAAAAACACACAAAAAAACCCAAAACACAACTGTACAGAGAGGAAAGGAGAATGAGAAAAAAGAAAAATGGAGAAACAGAGGCGAGTGAAAGAGGCGAGATGCTAAAGAAAGCAAAAAGGAGACAGAAATATTTCTCAATGAGAGAGGAAGAAGGAAATAGAAAAATTGGAAAAGGAAAAAAGTCTAGTGAAGTTTTTTTTTCCCCACCTTTATTGCTATATTCACGACGTTTCGGTCGTTGTACACTGACCTTCTTCAGATGCTTGGAATTTCAAACTGGACCACGGCAAAGCGTGGGTTACATTTAGTGACTTGACCCAAAATGTTGTAAGTTCAACAACTTGTTAGCGCACCAATGGGGGGGGGGGAAGTTTAGAGTTAAAGGGAGATAACTAAGATCTCGCAGTAGCAGCACACGTGGAATGAAAACAATCTACTTCATTCATCAAAATAAAAAGTTAAAAATTCTAATCACCGGAAGATCGGACCATACAACGACCGAAACATCAGGGATATGGGAATAAAGATCAGGACAGCAGTCCGAACAATGTCAGTCAGTTAAGTGCCATAAATGATACACGCTTGGGCGATCATATCTCGAAAATAACATGAATGACTGGGTGGAAGATTTTCCCGCAGCAGATTGCCATTTCTTTCTGTGGTAGACGGGTTGCTAGCCAAGACTATAGAAGCCAGTCTGTCCTGTTATTTAACCCATAACTGGAAGGAATAGACGGATTAACGCCCTTCTCAGGGGTATTTGTGCGTAAGTGAATGCAACGAATTCAACTAGAATTTAAACTCGGCTCCCCGATTTCTGGTTCTGCGCCGATACCAACTGCACCACAACGCACATCTTTCCGAACAATGTAAATAATCTCAGAAATATGGACAAATATTGTCTAGCGAGGAGGATGAAATAAAAACATTGAAACAAAAGCTGCATGAAATGAATTAAAAAACTAAGAATTTCAATATAAGATCGTTTTGTGTATGGCTGAGACGAAGAATGGATTGAAAAATAGTGAAGGAAAAGAGACACGAAAGAAACGAGAGCAAAATAGTAAGCGAGAGAGGGAGAGGGGAAATGCGAGAAAAAAGTGAGCAAGATTCAGACAGTGAAACGGAGAGAAAGTAAGAAGAATGAAAAAAAGAGAAAGAAAAATACAGGAAAACGGAAGAGTTTCAAAGAAATAGAGAAAGCGATACACGAAAAAGAGAAAAGGGAGTCACGAGAATAATGGAGAACGAGTTATATAGAAAGGAGGGAGAGAGAAAGAGATACAGAAAATGAGAAAGTGATCGAAAGATATTAGAGAGGTAGACACAGAAACAGTGTGTGTGTGAGTGAGAGAGGAGGATGATATATGAAAGTGAAAGGAATAGCCAAAAACTATTTGAAGAAAAATGGCGACAAGAAAAGCAAAAAATTATGAAACTGGCCTGAAGCAGAAATGGAGAGGGTGCAGCGAATCCTCGTGAGATGCATAAAAACAGAAAAAAAGTAACTAGAAAAATATCACTTGCATACATCCATATATAATATCTGAATGTGAATGAGGTGTGATGAAAGTAAGCCATGACAACTATATGTTAAGAAGGCTATGTTTCATTCTCTGGAATGAAGTGTCTAAAAAAAAAAAACAAAAAAAAAAAACACACACACAAAATATACAAACAAGTCAAGAATTGCCAAGCAGAACATTTTTTTAAAGTCAGTCAGTATCTATATAAATACCCATATACCTGAAACTACTTTTATTTTAGGTTAGATATGACAGTCTGGCAATGTATAACATAGCGGACCGATACTCAGCCTCTCTTTCTAGGTGACAATATTTCTTTCCACTTACAATTTCTGGTCTTTTCGTTTGGCACAGATAAGTTCCTGAATGGTTGCATGTATTTCCCATACAAGTTAACCTGCATTTTCAAAATATGATACGGTGTGACAAAAGATCACGGTTTTCGGATACTAACTTAGGTTCAAAGCATTTTAGTAATTCTTGTACACAAAAGTTGTTACACCAAGACAAGAAAGAATTCTCGCTCTCTCTCATATATATATATATATATATATATATATATATATATTAAATAAAAAAAGACAAGAGGAAAACTATATTTTCTCGCCTACGCGTTTCGACCTATGTTGAACTTTATCAAGGTAAAGAGCTGAAATGAATCTTATTTTAAATAAAATATCTATGAACAATAAAATTGTTGGCTACTAGAAAAACGCTCATAAATGTTCATAAGATTAACTGAAATTATTAAACATTTAAGAAACGTCATAGTTCATATTTGAAGAGAAATTTATGTGCTTTATAACGTACACACACACACATATATATATATATATATATATCGTGCAGTATAAAGATCGTAAAGACTTACATAAATTGTATTCTTAAGTGTGATTAGATCTGAACATTATTTTGGGTGTGGTTACGTTTAGAAATTATTTCTGATATTTCGTTTAGTAATTGTTATTTTGTTCTGGAAACAATGTTATGGCTAATTTTTGTCTTGGCTATTATATATATATATATATATATATATATATATATATATATATATATATATATATATGCAGAATATACACACACCAGTCACCGAAAGAACTTGATTCATTTCTGAACATTAATGCATATATCTCAGAAGTGGAAATCGTTTTTTAAATTTTCTTCTCTAGAGAGCTCAATCGTAATGAGAGCATAATGTTAGTTATATAACTATGTTATTTGTTTATTCAACATTACTTATTTTGCTCAAACGTCTCCTATTTCAATCTCTACACGCCTGTCTTTTGCAATCTGTTTATATCTCTTTTCCTTGTCTCATCATTCTTTGTCTTTTCATTATCTATCTATGTCCACCTCGTCATATATCTCGATTATGAATTCTTTCTTCCTATCTATGCCTTGGTGTATCGTAATCTTTCATCGCATATACAGCGTCCATTTTATATTTCTTCTAACAGATAATCCCCTCTAGGTTAAATTTCTATGTCAAACAACGCCCTCCTCCCTTTTCATCAATAATCTGGATATATTCGACCTTTGAAATTACGAGCACTCTACAGAAGTCCGCTCTTATTAAATGTGTTATACTCTATTAAACTTTCAACCCTGTATGCTTGTAATTCAATAGCTGTGCAATCGTTATTTGTCGATATCTTTCGAATATAAAAACACAAAGTTTAGTATCCTTGCATTGAAATTATGCAGCTTCTCATTGTTAAACAGACATTTGCAACAATTTTTTTTTTAAACTAACAAATCGCCGCACTTGTATAATTAACGACAATCAGCTTCTCCATGATCCAGACTCAAGCTGAAGTGAAATTAACTGAGGCGTCAGCAGTTCGAATTTCATGTATAATAATTGTAAATTTTATTTTTTAACGTCGAGTTTTTGTGTTAGGATTCTTAATCATCAGAGAGACTTATTTTTAAACATTTTGTATATTTTTCCTAGTTATGTTGAAATTTTCGCTGATTTTCTAGGCATGTAAGCTAAACTAGGTTAAGCTTCACCTGAAAGATTGGCCCATCATAATCTTTATGCTATTCTGAGCTAAAAATAAATCTGCTAAAACCTCTGCACTGTATGCATATCGTTATTTACTCTGAATATATTAATTATATATGGTACAAAATACGTGATAGCAAGTTATTTTGTTCTGGTAATAATTATATGGCTAATTATTCGTCTTGGATATATATATATATATATTCATATAGATAGGTGTGAGTTTGTAACGCTGGGTTTCACGCTTTTGCGATCGTCAGACAAACTGATTAATTTTTTTAAAAAAATTGGTTATATTCGTGTATTTTTGTGAAAGTGGGGAAAAATCTGTCGTCACGACAGACGCAGACATACACATATACATTTGTACACCCATCAACGCGCGCAAGGACACACACACACACGTACGCGCGTTCGGTCACTGAGGCTTGCATAAACATACACATGCGAATCGTGCGGGGTTCTGTGTGTATGTATATATATATATATATATATATATGTGTGTGTGTGTGTGTGTGTGTGTGTGTGTGTGCCTTTGCACACATACACACTCATTCAGTTGGCATATTCGAATGGTGTGTAGCGATGTCAACGCGCAAATAGTTGTCGATTTCTCGCACTACACTATCAACATACGTATGGCGTCTAAAAGACAAAAATATTTTACCAACAATGAGCTGGGAAATACTGAAAAAAAAGCACCTGCCTACAACAAAATTACAAAAGAATGCCTACTTGAGAAAGTAGCAATTATATCTCATACCCCACAAAAGAACTTACTAAACACGAGATCAGAACTAATTTCCAAATGCAGACATGAAAATAAATACCTATTATCACAATTTATACCAAACGGATAAAAAGAAAAAATACACACGTCTCTGTCATAGAAAAATTAATAAACACTAACAAGCACTACAAATTAGAATTTCCACCATGTAAATATACGCAACCACAAAAAATAATACAACAAACCAATAACCAACTTTAAAACAAAAAATAACACTACAGCCTTAAATAAAATAATAGCAATTCTTACCTACCATAGTTTCACACAGAACCCATCAAAAGTACATGTGTACGTACGAGAAATCGACAACTATTCGTGCGTTAACATCGCTACACACCATTCGAATGAGTGTATGTGTGCAACGGCACACATATACATATATATACCGAACCCCGCACGATTCGCATGTGCATGCAAGCCTCAGTGAGCAAACGCACGTACGTGTGTGTGTGTGTGTGTGTGTCCTTTCGCGCGTTGATGGGTGTATAAAAAAAAATACACGAATATAACCAATTTTTGAAAAAGTGGTCAGTTTGTCTGACGATTGCAAGAGCGTGAAACCCAGGGTTACAAACTCACAGCTATCTATATGAATACGTCAGCTCTATCACTGATATTGAGCGCTTTTAAATAAGTACCACGCATATATAATATGTAAACAATATAATATATATATATGTAACAAATTATATATATATATATATATATATACACACACACACACACACACACACGCCAGTCACAGAAAGAACTCGACTAATTTCTAAAGAGTAATGCATATATCGCAGAAATGGAAATTTTTAAAATTTTCTTCTCTTGAGAGCTCGATCGTAATGAAAGCATAATGTTAGTCATATAATATATATATATATATATATATATAAAAACATGAGACTAAAGAATACTTGATTGCCCTCAGTCATCATTCAAAATCATGCATTTTTCAAAGTTCTAACAATAACTATTGACTTTGGTTGCAGATATACAACCAATTCAGTTGTCATGTCGTTTTTTATAAGTATCCTCTCTTCTATAATCAAAACCGCTATATATATATATATATATATATATAACTAATATATTATGCTCTCATTACCATTGAGCTCTCTAGAGAAGAAAATTGTAAAAGTAGTTTCCACTTCTGCGATATATGCGTTCAGTAAGTAGTAGAGCAATATTTTTAGTAATATTATGTAGTCCTCATATCTAGATGCTTCATTTATTCTATACAACCTAACTGCCAATAAAGGTATCAATTTTCAGGATATAGAACTGTACTGAGAGGACGGCTTTATGGTTGTCAAAAGACTCTACTAAAACAAAAATCAATAGAATTAAGAAATCGATTAATAGGGAAACAAAAATCCTTAATCTTAAAGCTACAATTAACACAAACCTCAAAAGATGATTTCCTAGATATAATCCTAGATCTAATCAACAATACTTACCAACCTTACCTAAAAAATACAAATGGTTATCCTACATATAACCGCCCTAAATCTCATTACTCACATCCATAATCAAACATTTCCTCATCCATAGATATGTGTATTTTCACAGCGAGACTATACAGAGAACCCTAGATGTTATGCCAGGATTTGTCATCAGAAGCCACAATTTGAACAACATAAGGTACGCAGATGACACAATGCTGATAGCAGACACGGAAAGGAAACTACAAGACCTCCTACAGAAAGTATCTGAAGAGAGTGAAAAATAAAGGACTATTTTTTTAGTCCTTCAATATGGCAGTGAATGCTGGACAATATCATCAAAGTCGAAAGAAAAACTTGAAGTAACTGAAATGTGGTTCTATAGAATGATGCTGCGGATATCATGGATCGAGAATGTGAGCAATGATGAGGTTTTAGAAAGGATGGAAAGGAAATTAAATTTATACTGAGCATCAGGAAGAGACAGCTAAAGTTCCTGGGACATGCAATGAGGAAAGATGGGTTGGAGAATCTGAAACTTACAGGTTAAATAGAAGAAAAAAAGAGACAGGGGAAAGCAGCGGATAACATATTTGAAGGGCCTGAGCAGGTGAATGACAGAACGGGTATTGCGTGGTATAACAGAAGAAAACGTGCTAAGGGCCACCAGGGATAGGGAAACCTCGAAGGCCATGATCGCCTACGTCCTGAAAGGACAAGGCACATAGAAGAACAGCAACAACTCTTCCATTGAAGATATATTTAACAACCACAGGAAATATTATAAGACAGCCCTAAAAAACATTAGCTACAGATGCCATAACATTAAATATACAGAACACCCCAAAAATAGTAAGAAAAAAAAAAAGAAAAAGACGTTTGTTATACGCCCCCATTTCACCAAATGATAAGTACTAAGTAAGAACATAAATTTGTCAATATAGTTGAAAACACTTTCCCAAAAATACCCCGCTTAGTAAGATTTTTAACAAAAATACCCTTAAATTAAGCTACATTTGTACTGTCAATCGTCAACAAATAAATAAATAAAAATAAAATTTTAAACAATCAGTCAGTTAAGTGCCATACGTGAAACACGCTTGGGCGATCATGTCTCGAAAGAGACATGACTGACTGGGCAGAAGATTATCCCGCAGTAGGTTGCCATTGCTTTCTGCAATAGACTGTTTGCCAACCAAGGCTATAGAACCCAATCTGTCCTGTTATTTAACACAGAACTGGAAGGAAGAGACGGCAATACTATCCTAAAATAACAAAAGAAACAATATCAATACATACAATTGCCGAAATCATGAGTGTCCATTTCAGAAATGGTGTTTAATTGTTTCTCTATGCACTATTTTCACCAATGAAAACCCAAAAGTCAATAAATTTTACATAGGTAGTACCAAACAAACCTTCAAATCTTTGGCATAAGCATAATTTATCCTTTAATAATACAGAAAGAACACATCCCTCTGAAAATACTTTTTAACTTTAAAATCATTACAGAAAAATGGAAAATTTAAAAATATGTAAGTCTTGTTTCTTGTGTTTACAGGAAAAAATACAAATTATGTTTCCTAAATTAACCCTGATAAACAAACCAAACGAAATAAGTCACTTGTAAACACAGCATTTTGTTTAACTTAAAGTATAGTAACTAACCTCTAATCAATTACCCTAACTGTCTTTGTAGTAGCCTCTCAAATTTGTCTTATCTCCAGCCCCATGCCATTATTCATTGTTAACTTTACTTTCCATTGCTATATCTAGCCACATCCACTACAATAAAGAATCAATAGGGTCGAATTACTTTACATATTTTCTAAATCTTGCAACCGTATATCGCCTGATGAGTTAAGGAAGATAATACCGAAAGACGACAGCACGTGTGTAGCGAAAAATAATTATCAATAACATTACTATATATATATATATATATTCGTTATCCACATACAAGCTTGTTTCACAGCTCAGCAGTGTGGCTAGACATCTGTTTGCTTCTGGCCTGGATCAAAACTCGACGGATTTGGTGTCAGTCGAAGTCGCTAACCTCTATCCAATAGGCACAGGGAATCAGAAAAGAGAAACTTTAGAGTGTTATATATAAGCGGTGTATACACATGCCAGTCACCGAAATAATTCATTACTGAGGAGTAATGCATAAATCGCAGAAATAGTAACTATTTAAAAAAAAATATATCTCTAGAGAACTCAATCCTAATGAGAGCATACTATATAAGCTTGTTTCGGTGTAACGATATATATCTTTAATAACACAAACTTATGCTATGTATGAGAGCCAAAAGTATGTTCATTAATATATATATATTCACGTGTGTGTGTGTTTTAACATTTAATTATATTTATTTACCTAGAAAATTAACTTACGAATGGCTAATTTCCAAAGCATTAATCTTGTATTCGGTTTCGGAGCCATTTTTGGTATGGATTATGTAAGATATTATATTATACACGGCATGTACAGGTGTAAACGGAATGGCATGCAAAAATGATCTAAAGATTAATCTATCGACAAAGATGAAATCTACCAGCTGGTGAGACTTGAAATCTCTGCCTATCATTGCCATCACGTTCATAATGATACATAGTTGTGGTACGACTGAGCATGACTTTCACCCCCATTACAATGTTGATTATCTTATTTCATGGTTGTCTAGCATTCAGGATATGGACTGACATGTTAGGTCGACTATTAAAGCCGCATTGGTTTAAATGAACTCTCACTAACCGCGGTTATTGCAATGAAGTTCACCACCTTTGCAGTTGAAATACATTTTAGTGACAAGAAACGACTAGAAATAAACTGCAAGAAAACCGAATGCATGGCCATCAATAAAAAGCGTAGCACAATATGCCAAATGCAGGTCGGGGATATTAGAATCAAGCAGGTACAAAAATTGAAATACATGGGAATTCTTATAACTGAAGACGGAAAGATCCGAAGGCGTATTGGCATGGCGAATAAAGACTTCCAGAAGCCGAGTAAAGTATTAAGAAACAGGACAATTTCACTAGAAACAAAAAAAGAGTATTATATTGCTATGTGTTGTCAATTCTTCAGTATGGCAGTGAATGCTGGACAATATCATCAAGGATGAAGGAAAGACTCGAAGCAACTGAAATGTGGTTCTACAGAAGGATGTTGCGAATATCCTAGATAGAACATGTCAGCAATGATGAGGTTTTGAAAGTGAGAGAAAAGAAAAGTAAATTAATACCGAGCATCAGGAAGAGACAGCTGAAGTTCCTGCAACATGCAATGAGGAAAGAGGGCTTGGAGAACCTGATACTAACAGGCCAGATAGAGGGGACAGTGTGACAGGGGAAAGCAGCGGATAACATTGGAAGGTGGATGACGAAACGAGGGTTGCATGGTGTAACAGGAGAAGGCGTGCTAAGAGCCACCGGGGATAGAGAGACGTGGAAAGCCATGAACACCTACGTCTGAAGGGATAGGGCACATAAAGGGAGAAGAAGACATACAAGACAAATTGGCCATAGAAAAGAAAGTAGAGATTGGGTACGATTTTATGTAGCAGTCATTCATATTTATCTCTCAATCTATTGAAATATGGTCAGATTATGTATCTATTTTTTCTGTGAATGTGGCTGTGTGCTAGTTGCCTCATTTTTTTCTGATCATATTCCTGATTGGGAGGAGCATGGAACCACCTTTTGATTCTTGTTGTTCCAAGGAACACCCTGATGCGGAGGGAAAGCACATGTTAGGGTCTCAGCTATAGGCAAATAGCTTACCCCCAAATTGGGGTCAAAACATTATGAAAGTATAAAAATAGACTTTTATAGAAATGTATACATAAAGAGTCTTCTATAGAAAAATATTACCAACAATACATTTTTAAAGAAAATTTATTACCAGAACACACTTTTGAAACGTTAAAATGTCTGTTGTCGATGCGCAGCGAGGGAGATGATTCGTTTTATCATTAGACTAACGTCGCAAAACTTTAATTGTCTGTTGTCACTGCGCGTCGAGGCAGATGGTTTTTTTGAGTCGTTAGTGTAACGTCGCTAAAGTATTAGGTGCCTTTATTCCAACCGTGTTGTTTAAGATGGTTGTGTCGTTAGACTAACTTCTCTATAACGGTAGGTATATGTAGTCGAGGCGCTGTAGGGAAGATGGTTCGTTGTGTCGTGAGAGTAATGTCCCTAAAACATTGTGTCTGTAGTCGAGACGCGGCGGGGAAGATGGTCCGTTGTGTAATTGATGCGCGGCAAGGGAGATAATCCGTGGTGTCGCTAAGTTAATGTTGCTGAAATGTTAGGTGTCTCCAGTTTATGCTCGATGAGGAAGAGTCAGTTATGTCATTAGGCTAACGTCGCCGAAACCTTACATGGCTGCAATCGATACACGGCGAGGGAGATAGTTCGTAGTCTCGTTAGGACAACGTCGCTGAAAGGTTAAATGTATGCAATCGATGAGCGGTGGAGAATATAGCCCGTTGTGTCGTTAGACTAAATTTAAACGTTAGATGTCTGTACTAGAATCGCAGCATGGTGGATAATTCATTTTGTCGTTAGACTAACGTCAGGTGTCTGTAGACAATACGCAGCGTGAAAATGGTCCGTCTTGTTAGGTTTACATCGCTAAAACGGTAGGTGTATGTAGTAGATGCGCGGCGAGGATTATAGTCCGTTGTGTCGTTATGTTAACTTTGCTGAAATGTTGTCTAGTCGATGCCCGGCGAGGAAAATAGATGTGTCGTTAGGCTAACGTCGCTGAAAGATTAAGTGATTGTAGTCGAAGCGCGGCGTAGAAGATAATCCGTTGTGTCGTAAGCTAACGTCGCTGAAACTTTAGGTTTCTGTAGTGGATGCGCGGCGCGGAGGATAGACCGTCGTGTCGTTAGGTTAAGCGTCTGTAGTCGATGCCCGGCGCGTAGAATGGTCCTTTGTGTTGTTAGGCTAACGTCAATGAAAATGTAAGTCTCCGTATTCGATGCACGGCTAGGAAGATGATCTGTTGTGTCGTTAATCTAACGTCGCTAAAATGTTAGCTGTCTGAAGTCGATGCGCGTCGAGTAAGATGGTTAGTTTTGTAGTTTAACTAACGTCGCTAAAACGTTAGGTGTCTCTGTTCGATGTGCGGCGAGAAAGATTTTCGGTTTGTCATTAGACTAACGTCACAAAACGGAGGGTGCTTGTCATCGATGCACGGCTGGTTATTTTTGCCGTTAGACTAACTTCCCTGAAACGTTATGCGTCTGTAGTCAATGCGCGGTGGTGAGGATGTCAGTTTTGTCGTCAGATTAACGTTGCTAAAACGCTAGGTATCTGTGGTCGATGCGCGGCGGGAAGTTCGTTCCTTGTGTTGCTAAAACGTTAGGTGTCTGCAGTCCATGAGCGGCGGGAAGATGCTTCGTTTTTGTTGTTAGACTAACGTTGCTAAAACGTTAGGCGTCTCTGGTTGATGTGTTACGAAGATGATTTGACTTACGTCGCAAAAATGTTAGGTGATTGTGTTTGATGCGCGGCGAGGAAGATTTTCGTTTTGTCGTTAGACTAACGTCGCTAAAAACGCTAGTTGTCTGTGATCGAGGCGTGGCAAGGAATATGGTTCGATGTGTACTTAGAGTAACGTCGCTGAATTGTCAGGCGCCTGCAGTTGATGCGCGGCGGGTATAATGGTCTGTTGTGTCGTTAGGCTAACCTAACTGAAATGTTATATCGATGTGCTGGAAGGAAGATGATTCGTTGTTTCTTTGGTCTAACGTCGCAAAAACGTTAGGCGTCTCTGCTAGATTTGCGACGAGGAGGATTTTCATCCTGACGTTTGACTAACGTCACTAAAAAGTTAAGTGTAGTCGTGTCGCGGCGGGGAAGATTTTTCCTCGTCATTTAGAATAACGTCGCTAAATCATAATGTGACAGTTGTCGAAGATCGCGGTGAGGAAGATCAACCGTTGCCTTGTTAGGCTATCGTCGCAGAAACGTTAGGTGTCTGTAATCGATGCGCGGCGGGGAAGATGGTCTGAGATGTTAAGTGTTTGTACTTAATAATCCGTCGTGTCGTTAGGTTAACGTCGCTGAGACATTAGAAGTTCGTAGTTGATGTACGATAATCCGTAGTGTCATTAGGCTAACATAGCTGTAAGTTCAGGGGTCTGTAGTCGATGGACGGCGGGGTGGATAGTCCGTCGTGTCGTTAGACTAACGTCACTGAAACGTTGTGTCTGTTCGATGCGCGGCGTGTAAGATGGTTCGTTGTGTCGTTAGACAAACGTCGTCAAAACGTATGTATGTAATCGTAGCGCGCAGAGTAAGATAGCCTTGTGGTTAGACTAACGTCACTGGAACGTTAGGTGCCAGTAGCAGACATGCAGGAGGACAATGCCCTGTTTTGTCGTTAGACTAAAGTCGCTAATAAGATCAGTGTCTGTGGTCTATATGCGGCGAAGAAGGTGGTTCGTTTAGTGGTTAGATTAATGTCGATTAAGATGGTTCATTGTTTGGTTAAACTAACGTCGGGGGTAGTCCGTTGGGTTGTAAGGCTAACGTCGCTAAAACTTCATGTGTGTGTTCGATGAGCGGCGGGGGAGATTGCTGTGTCGTTAGAATAACGTCGCTAAACTATTAGGTGTCTGTAGTCGGGGCGCACCGAGTAAAATGGTTAGTTGTCTCGTTAGACTAACTTCGTTAGGTGTATGTAGTCGAGGCGCTGCTTGGAAGATGGTTCGTTGTGTCATCAGAGTAACTTAAAACCTTATGTATCGATGCGTGGCTAGGAATATGTTCCGTTGTATCGTTAGGCTAACGCCGCTGAAGCTTTATGTGTCTGTAGGCTATGTTCGACGAGGAATATATTCCGTTGTGTCGTTAGGTTAACGTCGCTGAAACTTTAGTTGTCTGAAGTCGATGCGCGGCGTGGAAGATGGTTCATTTTATTGTTAGACTAACGTCGCTGAAAAGTTAGGTGTCTGTGGTCGATGCGTTAGGTGTCACTTGTCATTATGATATCAGGAAAATATTTTGTTGCAACGTTAGATTAAACTAGTTAAAATGTTAGCTGTTAGTTGTCAATTTAAGAACAGGAGGATAGTTGGTTGCGATTGTAGGATAATATTGTGAAAAGGTAGGTGTCCGTAGTCAATATGCAGTCAGGGAGATAACTGATTACGTCGTTACAGTAAATTTTTTAGACGGTTAGCTGATAGCAATCAATTTGTGGACAGGAAGTTATTTCGATTTTAGACTACCGTTGTGAAAAACTTCATTGTCTGTAGTCTATGTGCGACCAGGAAGATATTTGTTAAAACATTACGTATCAGCAGACAATGTGTGTTCAGAAAGACACTTATTTGCGACGTTAAACTAACGTAGCTAAAACGTTAGATGTCAGTAGTCAATGTGAGGAGAGGTAGATAATTTGTTGCGATGTTAGACAAATGTTGTTAAAACGTTAGATGTCCGTTGTCAATGTGCGGTCAGGACGATAATTGGTTGCATCGTTACGATATTTCGTTGCGATGTTAGATTAACGACTTTAAAAATTTACGTGTCCGTAGTCAATATGCAGTCAGGTAGATAGTTGTTTGCGACGTTTAAATAACTGACTGCTGACACCGAACGTTTTAACAATGCGACGTCAGTTATATAGTTGATTGCGACGGTAAACTAATGAAGTTAAGTTAGGTGGCAGTAGTCAGTGTCAGGAGAGACAATTGTTTGCGATATTAGACTAACGTCGCTGAAACGTTAGGTGTCTGTGTTCAATGAGCGGCGCGGATAATAGTGTAGTTAGAATAACTTAGTTAAAACGTTAGGTGTCTGTGGTTGATTCGGGGTGAGGAAGATAGTCCGTTGTCTTTAGACTAACGTCGCTAAAATGTTAGATGACTGTATTCGATGCACGGCGAGGAGGATTGATAGTTGTGTCCTTAGACTAACATCACTGAAACGTTTGGTGTCTATATTTGTTGTCGTTAGGTTAACGTCGCTGAAACGGTAGGTAGCTGTAGTCGATGCGCAGAGAGTGTAATAGTACATTAATGGTAGGTGTGTGTAGTCGATGCGCGGCAAAAGGAGATAATTCGTCGTGTTGTTAGGCTAACGTCGCTGAAACGGTAGGTGTCGGTAGACGATGCGCGGCTGAAAAGATGTTCCGTTGTGTCATTAGACTAACGTCGCTAAAACGTCAGGTGTCTTTAGTCGATGCGCGGGGTGAATATGGTCCGTCTTGTCGTTAGGATCACGTTGCTGAAACAGGTCTCTTTAGTCGATGCGCCGCGGGGAGAGTGTTTTGTTAAGCTAACGGTGCTGAAACGGTAGGTGTATGTAGTAAATGCGCGGCGTGGGAGATAGACTATCATGTCGTCATGCTAACGTCGTTGAAACAATTGTAGTCGACGGTTCGTTTTGTCGCTAGTCTGACGTCATTGAAACATCAGGTGTCTATATTCGATGCGCAGTTGGGAAAATGTCGTTAGGCTGACTTCGCTGAAAAATTATGCATTTGTAATCGATGTGCGGCGAGAGAGATAATCCGTTGTGTCGTCATGTTAACGTCGCTGAAATGTTAGGTGTCTCATGTCGATTCGCGGCGAGGAAGATGGTCCGTTTTGTTTCTTAGGCTAACGTCTCTGGAAGGTTAGGTGACTGTAGTGGAAGGGTGGTGAGGAAGATAGCCCGTTGTGTCGATAGACAAACATCACTGAAACATTAGATGCGCAGCAAGGGAGATAGCCTAACGACACGACGGACTAACATCACTGAAACTTTAGTTGCCTGTAGTCGATTTGTGGCAAGGAAGATAGTCCCTTATGTCGTTAGGCTAACTTTGCTGAAAAGTTAGGTGATTGTAGTCGATTCACAGCGGGGAGTATTGACCGTCTTGTTGTTAGGCTAACGTCACCAAGATTTTACGTGTTTGTTGTCGATGCGTAGTGAGAGATATAGTCCGTCTTGTTTTTAGGCTAATGTCGCTGAAACGGTAGGTGTCTATTGTTGATGCGCGGCGAAGACACAGTCCTTTGTGCCGTTAGTTAGGTATCTTTAGTCAAAGCGTGGCGAGGAAGATATTCCTTCGTGTCGTTAGGCTAACATCGCTGAAAAATTATGTAAATGTAGTAGATGCGCTTCGTAGAGAATAGACTGGTATGTCGTTAGGTTAAGTCGCTGAAACCTTAGGTGTCTGTAGTTGATTCGCATTGGGGAGGATAATCTGTCGTGTTGTTAGGCTAACGTCGCTAAAAAGTTAGGTGACTGTAGTTGATGCGCGGCAAGGAAGATAGTTCGTCGTGGTGTCGTTGGCTAAAGTCGCTGAATTTTTAGGACGACTGTAATTGATTCGTGGCGGGGAGGAGAGTCCGTCGTGTCTTTAGGCTAACGTCACTGAAAGTTAGTTGATTGTAGTCTATGTGCGGCGGGAGGATAGTCCGTTCTTAAGTTAGGTTAACTTTGCTAAAGTTTATGTGTCTGTAGTTGAAGCGCGGTAAGGAAGATGGTCTATTGTGTCGTTAGACTAACGTCGATTAAATATTTTTCTGTATTCGATGCGAGTTGGGGAGGATAGCCCTTTGTGTCGTTAGGCTAACGTCACTGAAAATGTAAGTGTACGTAGTCGATGCGCTGCATGATGTTTTTAGGCGAATGTCACTGAAACGTTAGGTTTCGGTCGTGTCAGACTAACGTCGTTAAAACGTTAGGTATCTGTATTCGATGCGCAAGGGGAGGATAGGGTGTCGATTCGGTAGACAAATCTCGCTAAATCTTAGGTCATTGTAGTTGATGCGCGGTGAGGAAGATAGCCCGTCATTTCGTTAAGCTAATATCGCTGAAACGTTTGATGTCTGTAATCGATGCACGGCGAGGGAGATTGTTCGTCGTGTCGTTAGGCTAACGTCGCTGAAAATGCAAGTCTCTGTAGTCGATGCGTTGCGGGAAAAATTGTCGCTGGAACGTTAGGTTTCTGTAGTAGAATCGCGGCGGGGAGTATAGTCGGAAATATCGTTAGACTAACGTCGCTGAAACGTTAGTGTCTGTAGTCGATGCGTAGCTAGGAAGATATCGCTGAAACGTTAAGTGTCTGCAGTCGATGCGAGCTGGGAAGAATAGTCCATTGTCTCGTTAGGCTAATTTTGTGTTGTTAAGCTAACGTCGATGAAACGGTAGGTGTCTAGTCGATGCGTGGCGAGGATGATAGTTTTGTAGTTATATGGTTAAGTGTCTATAGTCGATGTGCAGTGTGTAGATAATCTGTTGTGTCGTTGGACTAACGTCGCCTAAAATTAGGTATCTGTATTCGATGCTCGGCGGGGAAGATAGTGCTTTGTGTTGTTAGGCTAACGTCGAACAATCGTTAGATGTCTAGCCGATGCGCGGTGGAGAGGATAGACCTATGTGTGGGTAGACTGACATTGCTGAAACTTTAGGTGACTGTAGTCAATGCGCTGCTGGGAGGATAGTCTGTTGTGTCGTTAGGCTAACTTCGCTGAGACCTAAGGTATCTGTAGTCAATGAGTGGCGGGGAGGATAGTCCGTCGTTTCGTTACACTAACGTCGGTGAAAAGTTAACCTACATCGACTACAAATAAGATACTTCGTCGTTTCGTTCAGCTAACTTTGGTGAAACGTTAGGTGACTGCAGTCGATGCACGGCGGGGTGGACAATACGTCGTGTCGTTAGGTCAACGTCGCTAAGTTGGTAAGTGTCTGTAGTCGATGAGCGGCGGGGTCAATAGTCCGTCTTGAAGTTAGTCTATCATCGCTGAAACCTTTGGTGTCTTTTGTCGATGTGCGTCGAGAAAGATAGTTCGTCGGGTTCTTAAGCTAAGATCGCTGAAACCTTAGGTGACTTTAGTCAATGCGCGGCGAGGAAGATAGGCCGTCGTACCATGACGCTAACCTCGCTGGAACGTTAGAAGTCTTTAGTAGCGGTGCGCTGGGAAGGATAATTCGTCGCGTCTCTAGGCTAGCTTCGCTGAAACGTTAGTGTCTGCATTCGATGCGCGGCTGGGAGGATAATCCGTTGTGTAGTAAGGCTAAAGTCGCTGAATGTTAGTTGTCCGTAGTCGATGCGCGGCGAAGAAGACAGGCTGTCATGTTAGACTAACGTCACTGAAAGGTTAGGTGACTGCAGTCGATTTGCTACTAGTAGGATAGTCCGTTGTTTCGTTAGGTTAATGTCGCTGAAAATTTAGGTGTCTCTAGCCGATGCCTGGCAAGGAAGATTGTCCGTTGTACCGTTAGGCTAATATCGCTGTCTGTTGTCGATGCGCGGCGTGGAAGATTGATCGTGTCTCACACGTTAGTTTTCTGTAGTCGATGTGCGGCGGGGCGGCTGTTAGTTTTGGCGTTAGATTAAATTTACTAAAACGCAAATTGCCTGAGGTCGATGCTCGGCGAGGAAGATGGTTCGCTGGGTCGTTTACGTCACTAAAAATGTCTGTAGTCGGGAGCCGCCGAGTGAGTTGGTTAGTTTTGTCTTTAGATTAATTTCGCTGAAACGTTAGGTGTCTGTGGTAGATGCGCGGCAGAAATAATGGTCTGTTGTGCAGTTGGACTAACGTCGCCAAAAACGTTATGTCTGTGGTCGATGGGCGGTGAAGAAGTTGATTAAGGAAGATAGTCCGATGTGTCGTTAGGCTAACATCGCTAAAACGTTAGGTGTTTGTAGTCAATGCACGGCGAGGAAGATAGGCCGTCTTGTCGTTAGGCCAATGTCGCTGAAAATTTAGGTGTCTCTAGTCGATGTGTAGCCGATACGCCGTGTGCAGGTGATATGAGGCGGGGAGGATAGTCCGTCGTGTCGTGAGAGTAACTACACTGAAACGTTAGGTACATGTAGTTAGATGTCTGTAGTCGATGTGCAGCGAGAAATATAGGCCATCTTATCGTTAGGCTAATGTTGCTGATAATGTAGCTGCCTCTAGTTGATGCGCGTTGAAGAAGATAGTCCGTCATGATGTCGTTAACATTGCTAAAACGTTAGATTTCTGTTGTCGATTTGCGGCGGAGAGGATTGTCCATCGTGTCGTTAGAGTAACTACAGTGAAACGTTAGGTACATGTAGTGGATTCTCGGCCGAGAAAATAATCTGTTGTGTCGCTAGGCTGACGTCGATGAAGCGTTAGGTCGATGAACTGCGAGTCTGTTGTGCTGTTTAGACTAAAGTCGCTAATATGTTACATTTTTTGGTCGATGTGCAGCGAGGAAGATGTTTCGTTTGTCGTTAGACTGACTTCGCTAAAACTTGCCTGTGGTTGATTCGCGGCGAGTAAGTTAGTTTGATTTTAGGTGTTAGACTGACGTTGCTAAAACTGTCTGTGGTAGATGCGCGTCGAGAAAGTCTGTGTCGTTAACATCGCTAAAACGTTAGGTGTGTGTCGATGCGCGCCGATTATTATGATTTGCTGTGGTCGCTAGAACGTAGGGTTATGTGGTCGATGCGCGGTGAGGGAGATGGTTTGCTGTGTCGTTAGATTGACGTCGCTAAAACTTTAGATGTATGTGTTCGATGCGCGTCTAGTAAGATGGTTAGTTTTGTCGCAAGTTTAACGTCGCAAAAACGTTACGTGTCTGTGGTCAACATGCGGAAAAGATGGTTCCATATGTCATTAGGCTAACATCAAACATTAAGTGCCTGTAGTCGATGCGCTGTGAGAAGGATAGGACATCATGTCGTTAGGCTAACGTAGCTGAAACATAGATGTCTTTAGTCGATGCCAGGCTTAGGAGATAGTCCGTTGTGTTTTAGGTTTACCTTCGCTGAAACCTTAGGTGTCTGTATTCGATGCGCGGCGTGGGAGATAGTCCAACGTTTCTTAAACATTAGGTGTGTTCGATATTCGGCGTGGAATGTTGTTCTTATTGTCGTTAGACTAACGTCACAAATCTCTAGATGTCTGTGGTCGATTGGCTGCGAAGAAGATAGTCTGTTTTGTTGTTACACTTAAGTCGCTAAAACTTAGGTGCCTCTCATCGATTCGTGGCGAGTAAGAGGGTTCGTTGTATTCTTAGACAAACGTCGCTAAAACGTTAAGTGTGTGTTCGATGCTCGGCCATGAAGATGGTTCGTTTTGTCTTTAGACTAACGTCGATAAAACCTTAGGTGTTTGTAGTCGATGGGCGCCGAGTAAGATGGTTATCTTTGTCTTTATACTAACGTCGCTGAAATGTTAGGTGTTTCTAGTCGATGTACAGCGAGAAGAATGGTCCGTTGAGTCGTTAGACTAGCGTCGGTAAAAAGGTTAGGTGACTTGTCGGTGTGTGGCAAGGAAGATGTTTCATTGAGTCATTTGACTAACGTCGCAAAAACGTTATGTGACCGTGCTCGATGCACGGCGAGAAAGATTTTCGTTTTGTCGTTAGACTAACGTCGCTAAAACGTTAGGTGTCTGTGCTCGAGGCGCGGCACGGAAGATGGTTCGTTCTGTCGTTAAAATAACATCGCTAAACGTTAGGTATCTCTAATCGATGCACATCGGGATGGATTGTCCGTTTTGTACTTAGGCTAACTTCGCTGACATGTTAGGTGCATGTTGCCTATGCATGTGGTACGTTGTGTTAGGCTATCGTCGCTAAACTTCAGTTGTCTGTAGTAGAAAAAGGTGGTTCGTTGCGATGTTAGACTAACGTCGCTAAAACTTTGTCCGTGGTCGATGCGCGGCGAGGAGGATGGTTCTTCTTGTCGTTAGACTAACGTCGCAAAACTCTGTGGCTCATGCGCGGCGGCGAAGATTTCGTTAGACGTTGCTAAAATATTAGTTACTTGTAGCCCAGCCGCGCCGTCTAAGATGGTTTGTTGTGTCGTTAGAATAACATCTCTAAAACGTTATGCGTATGTAGTCAGGCGCTGCTGGGAAGATGGTCAGTTATGTCATCAGACTATCTTCGCTTATAGATTAGGTCCATGTTCGGTGTCTACCCTCGATGCCCAGCAGGAGAGATAGTTGTGCTGTTGGGCTAACGTCGCTGAAACGTTAGGTGTCTGTGGTGTATGCGCGGCGAGGAAGATGGTTCGTTGTGTCGTTAAAAAAACGTCGCTAAAATATTAGCTATGTATGGTCGATGTACACTGGGGAAGATTGTTCGTTGTGTCGTTAGATTAACGTCGCTAAAATGTTGTGTGTCGGTGGTCGATATGTGGTAAGGAATATGATACATTTTGTCGTTAGACTAACGTCGCTAAAACGTTACGTGCCTGTATTCAATGCGTTGCTGAGAGGGTAGTTTGTCGTGTCGCTTGGCTAACGTTAAACGTGAGGTGACTGTAGTCGATGCATCTCGTGAAGGATACTCCGTCGTGTTGTTTGGTTAACGTCGCTGAAACGTTAGGTGTCGCTAGTCGATGCACCTAAGGAAGGATTGTCCGTTAGCTCTGTATCCTTGATGCCCGGCGAGGGAGATAGTCCGTTGTGTTGTTAGACTAACACCACTGAAACGTTAGTTGTCTTTAGTAGATGCGCGGCAAGTAAGATGGTTTGTTGTGTCGTTGGACTAACGTCGCTAATTTTTTTTAGGTGTCTGTGGTCGATGCACGGCGTAGTCAATGAGCGGTCAGGAAGATAATTGATTGCGTCGCTTCAGTAAATTGTTTAAACGGTTAGCTGATAGCAATCAATTTGTGGAAATGAAGTTATTTCGGTGAGATGTTAGATTTACATTTTGAAAACGTTCGTTGTCCGTAGTCAGAAAGATATTAAACTCACGTAGTTAAAATGTTGGATGTCAGTAGTCAATGTGAGAAGAGGAAGATAATTTGTTGCGATGTTAGACTAACCTTGTTAAAATTTTATCAACGTTACTGTAACGACGCAAACAACTAACTTATTGACCACACATTGCCTAAGAAACCCTAAAATTTTAACAACGATAATCTAACATCAAAACGAACTATATTCCTGTCCTCACATTCACTAATGGCACTTAACGTTTTAACTACGTTACACTAACGCCGTAAGCATCTTTCATCATAAACTCACATTGACTGGTGACAAGTAACGTTTTAACAAATTTATTTGCGAAGTTACAGTAACAATCTTCCTGACTGATTACTGATGCCTAACAGATTAATAAATTTACTGTAACGACGCAACGAATTATCTTCCTGACCGTACTTTTACAGACTCCAAACGTTTAAACAACGCTTGGGTAACATCACAAACAAGTATCTTACTGACCTGACATTGTCTACGGACACCTAACGTTTTAACGTCAGTGTAACGACGCAACAAATTATTTTCCTGACTGCATATTCACTACTGACACCTAACGTTTTAACACGTCGCAAACTAGTATATTCCTGATCTAACATTGACTACTGAAACTAACGTTTTAACAACGTTAAACTAACGCGGCAACCAACTACCTTCCTGACCACGTACTACTAACGTTTTAACAACGTTAGTCTAACATGTCAACGAAGTAGCGTACTGACAATTAACGTTTTAACTATGTTAAACTAACGTCGTAACTATCTTCCTAACCTGACATTGACTGCTGACACCTAACGTGCTAACAACGTTACTGTAACTTCGCAAACAATATTCAAGACCTCACATTGGTAACTGACACCCAACAGTTTTACAACTTTACTGTAAAGACGCAACCAATTATCTTATGACCGCGCATTGACACCTAAAGTTTTAACAACGTTAGTCTAACATCGCAAACAATTTTCTTCCTGTCCTCACATTGACTAATGACACCTAACGTGTTAACTACATTAATTTAACGTCGCAACCAACTATCGACCTGACGTTCCATTGACTGATGACACCGATCATGTTAAAATTATTTAAACGTCGCAAACAACTATCTTCCTGACCGCACATTGACAACGTTAGTATAAAATAGCAACGAACTATCTTTTCTGCCCTTACTTTGTTTACATCGATTGGAAGATGGTTGGTTGCGACGTTAGACTAAGTCTGAAAAAAAGATAAGTGTCTTTAGTCAATGTGAGGACAGGGAGATAGTTGGTTAAGATGTGCGACTAACATTTATTACAGACACCTCACTTTTTAACAATGCGCGGTCAGGAATTGGTTGTGTCATTACAGTAAATTTTGTAAACCGTTAGCTGTCAGTAATCAATGTGAATACAGGAATATTGGTCATTGCGATGTTAGGCCAACGTTGTTAAAACGTTAGTTGTCAGTATACAACTTGCGGTCAGGAAGATGGTTGCGACGATATAGTAACGTTCTTAAAACGTTAAATGTCAGTATTCAATGTGAGGATACTGAGATAGTTGGTTGCGATGTTAGACGAACGCTGTTAGAAAGTTCGGTGTCCATAGTCAATGTGCAGCCAGGAAAATAATTGGTTGCGTCGATACAGTAAAGTTGTAAAACTGCTAGGTGTTAGTAATCAATGTCAGGAAGCTAAGTTACAGTACAGTTGTTAAAACGCGAAGTTAAAACAGTACAGTTGTTAAAACGCGAAGTTACAGGACAGTTGTTAAAACGCGAAGTTACAGGACAGTTGTTAAAACGCGAAGTTACAGGACAGTTGTTAAAACGCGAAGTTACAGGACAGTTGTTAAAACGCGAAGTTACAGTACAGTTGTTAAAACGCGAAGTTACAGTACAGTTGTTAAAACGCGAAGTTACAGTACAGTTGTTAAAACGCGAAGTTACAGTACAGTTGTTAAAACGCGAAGTTACAGTACAGTTGTTAAAACGCGAAGTTACAGTACAGTTGTTAAAACGTTAGGTGTCACCAGTCAATATGCGTTTAGGAAGATAGACGTTTACGGCGTTAGTGTAACGTAGTTAAACGTTCGTTGTCAGTATTTAATGTGAGAACAGAAAGATATTTCGTTGCCATGTTTGACTGATGACACAACGTTAGTCTATGTGAAGTCTGGAAGTTGGTTGCGGCGTTAGTTTAACGTTGTTAAAAAGTTATTTTTCAGTAGTCCGTGTGAGGCGAAAAAGATAGCTGGTTGCAGCGTTGCAAAAATATTGTTAAAACGTTACGTGCTAGTAGTCTATATGAATATAGGAAGACAGTTGTTTGCGACGTTACAGTAACGTTAGGTGTCAGTAGTCAATGTGAGGATAGGAACATAGTTTATTTCGACTTTAGACTAACTTTATTAAAAAGTTAGCTTTCAGTAAACAATGTGATGTCAGGAAAATAATTTGTTGCGTCCTTACCGTAACGCTGTTAAACCGTTAAGTAATCAGTGTGAGGTCAGGAAGATGTTTGCGACTTTAAATTTAAGTAATTAAAAGAGGACAGGAATAGTTTTCGTTGCGACGTTAGGCTAATGTGTTAAAACGTTACATTTCAGTAATAAATCTGAGGTCAGAAAAATAGTTGATTCCGAATTTACAGAAACGTCGTTAAAACTTTAGGTGTAGCAGTTAATGTGAGGTCAGGAAGATAATTGGTTGCGACGTAAAATTAACGTTGATGTGTGCAGCGTTAGTGTAACGTTAGGTTTTAGTAGTCAATGTTAGGTCAGGAATATAATTAATTACGACGTTGTAGTAACTTGGTGAATAGGTTCAGTGTCTATTGTCAATGTAAGAAAGATATTTGGTTGCGACGCTAAACTAACGTAGTTAAAACGTTAGGTGTCAGTAATCAATGTGCGATCAGGAAGATAATTACTTACGTTTTACAGTAAAATTGTTAAAACTTAAGCTGTCAGATATCAATGTTAGGACAGGATGATAGGTCGATGCGATATTAGACTAACGTTGTTAAAACGTTAGGTGTCCGTGAGGTCAGAAAGATAGCTGGATGCAAATAAAACTGAATTTGTTAAAACGTTAGATGTCAGCCGTCAATGACGATCAGGAAGATTGTTTGTTGCGATGTTAAACTAACGTAGTTAAAACGTTAGGTGTCAGTAGTCTTTGTGAGGCAGGAAGGTAGTTGGTATCGATGTTAGACTAATGTTCTTAAAAAGTTCGGTTTCCTTTGTCGATGTGCCGTCAGGAAGATAATTGATTGCGTCGTGACAGTAAAATTGTTAAACCGTTAGCAGTCAGTAATCAATGTGAGGTCCGGAAGATAGTTCGTTGTGTCGTTAGACGAATGTTGTTAAAAGTGTGTCCGTAGTAGTTAAAACCTTAGACCTCATTAGTCATTATTAGGTCAGGGAGGTTATTCCGAAGTTAAACCAATGTTGTTAAAATGTTAGGCGTCAGTTGTCAGTGTGATTTCAGGATAATTCTTTCAGAATTTGCCGTAACGTTAAAACTTTTGGTGTCAGCAGTTAGTGTTTGGTCAGGAAGATAGCTTGTTGCGACTTTACAGTAACGTTGTTAAAACGTTAGATGTGTGTAGTCAATGTGAGTTCACGAAGATAGTTGGTTGCGACGTTACACTAACGTTGTTAAATCCTTAGGTGTCAGTAGATAATGTGCGGTCAAGAATTTAATTGCGACGTTACAGAATCGTTGTTAAAGATTTAAGTGTCAGTAGTCAATGTGAGAACAGGAAGATGGTTGGTTTCGATTTTGGACTAACTTTGTTAAAACGTTAGGTGTCAGTAATTAATGAGTGTTCAGGAAGATACTTGCGACGTTCGAGGTCTCAGTCGTCAATGTGATATCAGGAAGATAGTTTTCGCGACGTTGCAGTTATGTTGTTAAAAGGTTAGGTGTCAGTAATCAATGTGAGGACAGAAAAATAGCTGGTTGCGACTTTACAGTAACTTTGTTAAAACGTTAGTTGTCAGTAGTTAATTTGAGGACAGGAAGATATTTATTTGCGATGTTAGATTTACAGTGATGTTTCAGTCGTCCAACTGAGGTCAGGAATATAGTTAGTATCGTCTTTACAGTAATATTGTTAGGTTTCAGTAATCAACGTGTGGTCAAGAAGGTAGTTGTTTGCAAAGTTACAGTAACAATGCTAAAGTGTTCAATTTTCTTAAAGTTTCGATTTCAGACTACTTTTTCTTTATGTTTTTATAGATTAATGCTTAATTTAAAATCGAAGTGATTTTTTTAAAAGGTAACATATTGCATAGTTAATTACGAAAAGTTAAAATAACTTTCAAGCGTTTTATGTCTCCTGGAAATGAAATGCTTTCCCTTTGTTTTGCAGACGTTGTCTTTTGCTAGTTAGGACTAACTTGAAAAACAAAAAAAAAACAAAACATTTTTTCATTTCACCCATGTTTAATATTCTTCATGTTTCGATTTCAGATTATTTTTATTTATTTCTGTTTCTATAGGTTACTGTTTAATTCAAAATGTAAATGAATGTTTGTTTAATGTAAAATATTGCATAGTTCTACCCCCCCCCCCACTCCTCTTGCTCTGTTTTCCTGTGTCTTTTTGGGTTTCAAACTTAAGGTCGTTCGAAGAAAGGTTTGTCTGAGAAACTACGAAAAGTCAAAGAAAATTTTCAGCTTTCTGTCTCCTGGAATCGAAATGCTAATCTGGGGAATTGACATTTTCTTTTACATGACTACTTATTTGAACTTTATACAAAGTATATACTTAATTTTTATCTTCTTTTTCCCACTCACTCCGTTTTTTACGGGACTTTAGCAAACCGGTAGGATAAAAAAATTTATCCCGACAAAGGGCGGAAAACTCTTAAGGAGCCAACGGCGAGCTAACTAGAGGTAGTATCTCTATAAATCATCTGACAACAGGATACCACGCCACTATCTATCCTGCGTATAATCATGGCTTTACAAAAATATATGAAACCTAACGGCGTGAAGGGGGTTGCTTCGAAAGAAACAACTCCTAGCCCGGTAAGGTCCGACATGGGCAACAAGTGTCACCTGAACGTCATCTGGTGACTTATCACAAACGGCGTAAAGGGGCCACTTTTTCCCAAAATTTATCCATCGCCCGGGAAGGAACGAGATGAGCAACAGGTGTCTCAGAACCGTTACCCTGCGACTGTGCGCAACAAAGAAAGGATTACCTTGGGGACATGGAACGTCAGAACGATCAACAACTGCGGACAACTAGAGAATGTCAAGCAGGAGATGAACAGAGTGAACATCAATATTCTGGGAATATGCAAAACTAGATGACCAAACAATGCAGCAACAACCACAGGATAATATATGTGGGAGGCAAAAATAACGATAAAGGAATAGGCTTAGTAGTGGAGAAAAAAAATGAAAAAAATGTGTTCTTGGATACTGTCAGTTCACTGAAATTTTTCCTGGTCAAACTGAAAGGGAGACCGTTCAACGTAGCAATTGTAGTCATCTATGCACCAACAACGAAAATAGAATCTTTACTCCACTCTAGATATTGCCAAGGCTCAATGTAAAAGCCAAGAAATTAGAATCATCATGGGAGATTTGAATGCCAAAGTAGACAAGGAGAGGGAAGGTATGACAAGTGGCAACTTTGGATTAGGAATCTGCAACAAACGAGGAGAAAATGGGTCTAATGGTGCACAGAAAATGACCAGGCAATAATTAACACCTAGTTTCAAGAACAACCACGAAGTCTATGGGCATAGAGAAACCCAAGAGGTGACACGAAAAACCAGACAGACTATATAACCATAAACAGAAGATTGAGAAACGCAATGGTTCAATGCAAATCCTATTCAGGAGCCGACTTCAAACTAAAGGTGAAACTCGGGATAATAAATAAGCCTAGTGCAGCACCGAAACTGAAATACAACACGCTAATGAATGACCTCAATCTACAGAAAGAATAGACTAACAGCGTGAAAATCAAATACGAACAACAAATTGGAAAAGGACACTCTTTAAAGGAAGCGATAGTGACATCGACAAACAACAGAATCAGGCGCAGAAGAAAAAAACGAGTGGATGACTGAAGGGATTCTGGACATGATGCAAAGGAGACAGAAAATGATGTCAAGACATAAAATGGAGTACAGGAATCTACACAAAGAAATAAGGAGAAAATGTAGACAGGCTAAAGAGGAATGACTCAATGACAAATGTGCCAAGTAGAGAGACTGAGCAGGAATAATAAAGCAGACATGCATAAAGAAATAAATGAACTTACAGGACAAAAAGAACCTGTCCATCAGGATGTATAAAATCTAAGGATGGAAAAAATCAGAGAGAGGAAATACTGCAACGATAGGAAGAATACATAAAAGATCTTTTCCACGACAAGAGAGAAAAACCAATAATACGCAAAGATGAGGACGGACCGGAAATATTAAAGTCTGAAGTGGAATCTGCAACGTCCAAACTGAATAGAAACAAAGCAGCTGGACCAGACGGCACTGTAATAGAGTTGCTGATAGCCCGGGAAGAATTTGTCAGAAAATTACAGAAATAATAAATGAAATTTGTTATAGTGGTATAATACCAGATGACTTCAGCAAGTCGATCTTCAGAGCATTACCAAAGAAGCCACGTGCAAACGAGTTTAACCTACACAGAACCATCCGTATAATGAGCCATATAACAAAAACTGATTGTTCGAATCCTGATGAAAAGATCGAGAAGCAGAATCAGACCAGAAATAGACCGAAAACAGTGCTGGTTCGTCAAAGACACCAGAACAAGGAACACCATATTTATGATTAGGATGCTCTCCGAAAGGGCAATACAAATGAAGAATGACTTGTACCTATGTTTTATCGAATATGCAAAGGCGTTTGACCAAATACACCACAAAGAATTGGAGATGCTCGGCAGCCTCGACATATTTGAGAATCACTACTGGCAGCAAACCGCCTGCATATAGAGAGGAAACGAATTCAGTAGATATAGAAAGTGGCTTAAGACAGGGTTGTCTTTTCACCGGATCTATTCAATTTGTACAGCGAGACTATTCTGAGGACCTTGAAAGTTATACCATGATTCATCATCGGAGGCTACAATCAGTCCAAAGAGAGAAGACGGGAGCTTGTGCACAGATGGGAAATGTGTGCGACACTGCTGGGAGACCACGTTGAAATAAAAAAAAAGGAAAAAAAGCCTTCTGTATTAGAAGTTCTTATACCGAAAAATTCACCTTATGCATTGAATGACCCTCGTCCATTGAATGACCCCCTATTCGGTAGGAATATCTTTAGATGGAGAAGAAGAAATAGAACGAATCAGAAGGTGCGACTTGACCTTGTCTCCAGGTCGATTTGAAGTTGAAGTTACGCTTTAGTGTTGTCTTTCTCGCTGCTTCCATATCTGTGACTTGACTGACGCTGATCTGAACCTTTTATTGTCCTTTTGAATTTCGCACTAGATCGCTAAGTCCTCAAATCGTGCAAGTCGCTCCAACTGGCCAAAAATCAATTTAACACGTCATTGTGAATTTTTGTAAAACTGAAGAAGGTTGATTTTAATTTTTAATTTCTTATCCGCCACTATAGGACAATGTTTGTTATTTATTTTTAAAACCTTTTATAGAGATTCAAATTCGATAACATTCTTAGTTTCTTTCACTCGCATTAACAGGTTGAGTCTTAGTGGCTTTATTGCCTTGCTTGGGATGAAAGAATAAAAAAACGTATGCCAGTTAAAAAGATGCACGGAGCTTTCTAAATATTGAAAAGCTTTTGATGTATCCAAACACTTCTAGTGAAAAGCGTAACGTTTTATAGTAGAAACGCTGTAAAGTTAAAAAAAAAAAAAAAAAAAAAAAAAAATCACCCCCCCCCCCCCAAAAAAAAAAATCAAAAAACGCCAATAAAGAACAGTATAAAGTTAAGAGTTCAACGAAAGCAAATATTCTCTTCGCTCGAAGAACATTTTATTGAAGAGTCATAACAAGAATTTCTTGGATTTGTTTTTCATTCTAAAATCTTCCAAACCATTTGAAGAAACACGAAAAGAAACGCTAAAAGAAACCATATTTCCGTGTATTATATATTGCTCTTATGTATAAACAGACTGCTGCTAAAGCAGTGATTTATTACCTCGAGAATATTCTTTCAGGAAAGTTATTGCATCGGCAGCTTTTTTTACGATATATTGACCGTTGTCTTCCCCCAAAAGAGCCCTACATTGAATATTTAAGAGGAACGAGATGTAATATTCATTTGTGGATCCGTTACATCAGCCGAAATCGGATGTATCGTCTCTGTGAATGAATCGGTATTTGTTAAGGTATCATCTATAGATGAATGAATATATTGCTTAAAGCAAAGTTATTTCCCCTGTGAAATCAACGCTGCATTTGATGGATTATTACTCGGCAACTGGTTATTTTAGCACGCGACGGCGCATGCGCATGCGCATATATATATATATGCATATTTGGAAATGCAAGAATGATATTTCTTGAGTCATGTGAAAAATGACTTAATTCAATCAAAGTTTCTGCTTGTAAAAACTGGCCAGCTCTTTACGTGTAGATTATGACATCCCCAAATAATAAAACAATACAATGTCCGTCGGTCTTTTTAAGGCATCCATGTTTGTTTGTATATAAAAAAAAAAGAAGGAAAGCAAAAAGCAGACGCAAACTGATTTGTCCAGTTGTAGATTTCTTTTTTCAAATGACAACACTCCTGTGTGCACTGGGCTTTCAGGATATTGGAGATTATGCCCCTCCACAATTTCCTGTTCTTCCATTTCTTAATAAAATTTGTCTTTGTTTTATCTTCTCTACAATCTATTTACTCTCTCGCTAGGTAGGTGACGCGTTGTTTTACCTACCAATCACGCTTGTGCGTAACAGATTTTCCAAGTACTCTTTCCTTGCGATGTGCTGTTGTTAAACAGATTTCTGTTTGGTTTCGGTTACACCGCTCGCTCCACACGTGGGTTTGAAGCCTCCAGACAAAAATAAACAGTCTTAACTCAGTACTAATCTCTCTATTAGCGGACGTCGCCACGGTCCCAACGACCCTAGCAGCCATTGTCTCAGACCCTTTTTATGGACAAAACCCATTGCCGACGCACCAATCATCGCCGTCGGCCTCGTTCTCATTCAGCATAAAATGACAGGTCGAAGAATATTCCTTTCTTTGACCAAACTTGCCAGGGGAGAGGACGCAGCTGACGAGACGACGAATTGTCTGGCGTGGGTTTACGCATGCATTCATCACAACACAGCAGCCCGACAAGCAAAACACCTTGGACGCTTTGGAATGTTTATCGTCACATGTGCCTTCCATATTTTTTTTTGATATTATGCGTAAGTTTTGTTTCTTATATGCCTTTATCTTTCGAGTACAATATTAAGCAAATTATATATTAAATTTTTTTTAATCATTTCACTCCGAGCAAGGCAGAAATGCCACTGATGAGCGGGGGGCTACATAACTGTAAAAAGATTTAGAAAAGAGTGAGGAGTACAAACTAGTTAGAAAGGAGCAATAGAAAGCTGAGAATGCAGGTGCAATGACATATACATAGGTGGAGAGAAAGGGAAGGATATATGGGGGTGGGGAGAGGGCTAGAGTCCAGTGATTAATAGATGAGTAATGACATTGCATTTAAATTTCTGGAGGTTGTAGCCGTCAGGAAAGCAAGAATATGTGACCCAGTTGCCAGTCTGGTTGCACGAGTAAACACCTGTTGAGGAGGCACCAGTGACTTAAGTTCGTCCGAGCAGAAGCCATAAAAGTATTTATAGAACAGACAAAGGGAGGCCACATTTCGACGGTGGGGAAGTGGCTGCAGTCGATCCGCCAGATCAGTACCTATCACATTACAGACTCCTTTAGAGCCTGTCGAGAACATTGAGGAGAACGGCAGGGGCGCCTGATCATAAATGGCAGCAGTACTCCATGCACGGACGGATGATTGACTTGTATATATGCCGGATGGATTCAGGCGGAAAAAACATCCTGGATCGACATAGTGACCCAACCTTCTTAGCAGTAGATTTAGCTATGGATTCAACATAGTGGTTCCATTTGAGGTCTGAGGAGAGGGTAAGACCGAGGAGGTGTAGTGTGTTACTCTCAGGGAGAATCACTTGGTCCATGCTTATGGGAGGCAAGAAAGGTTGCCTGTGATGGTTGACAGACAACAGCTTGGTCTTAGACGCATTGAAGTTGACAAGCCACTTCTTGCCCCAATTCACCACAGAGTGTAGATCCCGTTCAAGGTCAGCAGCGAGATTATGTCTGTCCACCACGAGAGGTTTCTTACTGGTGCGGGAGTATATTGTAGTGTCATCTGCATAGATGCCTACTTGGGACTTGAAAACTACAATAAATCCACAGCTGTTACAAATTACTGTAATTGAAGAAAAATTAATTTTTGAAGATGTTATTTTGGGTGTGCCTCCATGCAGACAGTCATTACCAGCAGAACCGCTATCCATAGACTCTTTTCGTCCATTCCTGCAGCAAAATGCAGAATCAGACTATTAGACCCTATTCTATACTATGCCCCAGCAAGGAGCAGCGACAGTGAAGGTCGCCCTCAACCACAGCCGGAAAACGCCAACTACACGCGCCATCGCCATAGGCTACGGAGAAGCCTACGACAAACTACGCCGCACCTTCCCGGCGTTCTCGACCCCCCCCCCGCAGGGTTCATTCCATTTGCTTAATCGTCCCTACTTTCTTTGGGCGTAGAGGTCCCTCTATACCGCCCTTTCTTAGCTCTCCTTTCCTCTCTCCATATTCCTGGAGTTGCGCTGGGGGTACCTCGTCCTCAGCTTCCCAGTCACCTTTATCTTCGTCAGCGGCTGAGGGAGGCTGTGTTCGAGCCTGGCTCGGAGCAGTCTGAGATTCCGATTTTTCCTCTGGTTAGGTTCTAGCTCTCTCTCGCATGTGGATGTCTCCAGAGCGTTCTTTGACCTTTCTGGATGTCTCATTTCCCAGCCGGCAGGCTCTAGCTTCTTGATCTTCATTCTCACATCCAAATTCGGAATCAACGTTTTCTAAATCAACCAGAATCGCTCTCCTCATCTGTCTTCGGTTGGGGTCAGATTCTCTGTTAGTCCACTCGTTAAATTCGGCCAAACTTTAAATCGTTGGCGTGGACCCTCTTAATCTTTCCAGCCAAATGATCCCAAGTCACATGGGAAATCGGTCTTGTCCTTTCTATAATTCGATATTATGGTTCCCAACGTAGGTCTAGTTTGCCATATTCCTCACGTGAATTTTATAATAAACTGGATCTGTAACGATAAATTCTGATTCCTTTCGGTCCTTGTTCAGCCGATTTTTCCTTCGTTTCTGAGTCCAAGTCATCTTTTTTCTGGCTTGTACAAAAAGCTGACGCTGCTTCTCTATTTGCTTGTGCTGCTCCACTCATGTATTTCCTCCAACGTTTCAAAAGATTATCCATGGGCATCACTACATCTATCCCAAACAGCATATAGTATTGGGAATGCTACGAGGTTTCGTTGACAATAAACCTCACGGCGGCCAGGGCTTGGATTAAATATAGGTCCCAGTTCTCCCGGTCTTCTCTGACCAGCTTTTCTAGAATGTCTTTCCACCATAGCATTAATCTGGGGGTGATAGGGAGAAGTAGCTGTATGCTTTGTGTGGAGCGTCAAACATTGTCTGGTTTACATTCTCGGATCCGTCATTGGTGACCAACTGCGCGAGGGCCCAGTATTTAGGGTATATCTCTCAACAAAAACCCAGACACCGTCCTAGCTGTTTTATCAGGGACTTCATAGGCCTCCCGTTAGTTTGTCAGTCAGTCCACGAAACTCACTATATATTTGTCTTTAACTGTTTCTCCGCAGGGCCCCGAAACATCCAGATTTACATTCTCAAAGGGGTACATCGACCTCCTCCAGGGGTGCCGTTTTGCTCCCACGGCTTTGTGCCTGAGATGTCACGCAACGCTTGACATGGGCAACTAGCTTTTTATATAAACCTGGCCAGTAGTCGTTTCTACCGATCATCTCTCAGGTTTTATCCACTTCTATATGGTCCAGTTTCCTCGTGAGACTGCCTTAATATTTTGGTCCTAAATATGCCAGGGACCACTAGTCTAGTCCTCATTTCCTCGTCTTTACCCGATAGGTAATATAATACGTCATCCTTTATCAGATATATGATGGTCTTCCTCGCTTCTGCTCTGATGGTGGTTATCTCTTCGTCATCCTGATTTGCCTTAACTATCTCGACCCAGTGGGTGTTCCTGTCCGGCCCAGAGTCTCCCACCGATCGGTCTTGCACCATTTGGTGTTTTATTACATGAGTTCGGAAATTCTTATCATTCACTATTCTCCAGCTCCACCAACTCGGTCTCTCATCTCTCTGGTACCCGGGACAACAGGTCCCCACATGTTTTGTCCGCCAGATATTCGATTTTGCTCAGCTTTAATGCCCATTGCTATATCTTGTTAGTCCAACCTGCTTCCAGCAGATATTTGTGTGTCGTAAATACGGCGCCACTCCTGTAATAATCTAGTTCTTGCACTGCATGCATTATTGCGTAGGCCTCTTTTTTTTATCACAGACCACCACTACTGTGTCTCGACCGTTGCTGATGAAGTGAGAATTCTCTAGCTGAAATGGCCATCCAACGAAATTAATTCTCGAAATTTTTGAATTACTTTATATATTTGGCTCTGTAAATAGATAATACTATTTACATCGAGCATGCCATCTTGATCGATTTTAGTATTAATAAAATTAATAGGAACGGGTTTTGGGATTTTACCTATTTGCTCATCGGTTTTGGATTTAAAAATTATATATATATAATCCAGTATACACTTGTATTAAAATGTGCTCTATACATAAAATAGTTAAAAGCTGTTCATTTTTATTTGAAAGTCGATTGCGCAAACATGTATCCTCAGGCGTTTTATATCAAGTGATTCTCTATCGTCTTTTCTTCCAACGCATGGCAGGGATTTCTGAATGTTTACACCAGACATCACTTCAGAAAATATATTCTAGGATATATACGAGAAAATATATTCTGCGATCATACAAACCCAGATGAAGGTGTTCACAATTCTTGAAAAACTCCCCACTTATTTGGAAATTTCAGTTATTTTAAACTTCTAGCTGTGCTTACTGAAAATTCCCGTTGTGCATTTGAAAAAAAAAATTGAAGAATCAGCTGAAGGTCCCGTAAGATTGAAATTAAAGTTGCGTAATCGTTTATCTTCCAAATGTGTGTGTGTGTGTGTTATATATATCATACATACCAGCAGTAAAAAAATACAGAAGAAAATTGGTCTATAATCCTAGAGTATCTTAGTAATGTCGTTTAAATATTAAAATTGATCCAACAGAGAGCTCAATGTAAATTTAATTTACAGAGCAGATAATTTGCATCTTACATAGATTAAATTTGGTGGAACCGAAGCTTTTTTCCTACTTACTATATCTGACCCAATGGACAAATCAGCTACCAACCCTGACCAAAAGAAGATTAATACTATGATTTCTTCTCTGCTAGACATGTCCCAACCAACATTCATCATTTACTAACTATTGCTTCTGGAACAAGAAATTTTCTCCATTGTATGGTTAATTGGTGCCGACAATGGCATGTTTCGAACTGACATGTAATAGTTATCCCCACTAAATGTGATCTCTCTCTAATATATATATATATATATATATATATATATACGCATCGCTCATTCAGTAACGATGCACAATAGCACTGGCTATTGGGCATGTATAATGATAATATACACGTAAAAAAAGTCTGCCCTCTACTGAGCGCCCATGGCCCAGAGGTAGAATCGCCGACTGATGCCAATTCGGTCGGGTTTCAATCCTGGGTTAAAAGCAATCGGAGTCTAACCATACTGATGAGCTGTGATACAGCGAAACAGATCTGTGGATGACTAAAAATATACTCGCTAAATCTATTTTCCAAGGACTAAACCACAGAATATATATATTTGTTAATTAGTCAGTGTTTGGTCATAATTAAATTAGACCAGTACACAGTTGTACTAAAAATGTTGAATACAAATAGTTTGTAGAATCTTTAAATATTTTTCATTTGGAAACGAATTATTTCGCAACCTAGGTTTCTACCTTACAGTGTCTTCAGACGATTTACAATAACTGATTTTACCGTTTTGCAAATGCTCATGTAGCAGGGATATTTTATGGAGGCACAATTTCCAAAACTAGCAGAAGTTACTTAAAGGTTTACGAAAACTTTTTTGCAATCATGATTACATGATTGTAGTATGTATTTATTGATATGGTTACACTTTGACATAATTTGTTCCTTCATTTAATTTATTTTTGTCTGAAAATAACTTTTCTACTGGAATACTCTGCATATTTTGACACCGCTGTAAGTTTTAAATGCATATATATATATATATATATACATACATACATACACACACACTCCAAAATATCCATATTCTTTCTGAAAAATATAAAAATTATCTTCAACCTTTAGGTCTTTAAAGATGAAAATAAAACGAAAAGCCTTAGTTTCATTCGTTTTAATTCTGTATCATATGATAAATATGGGAAATTCTCATTTTACATCTTCAATTAAACTGACACGGAAAATGACAGAACTGCTGCTAAGCCGCCATTCCTTATTCTACATCAAATAAACATTTGAACATGTGGTCATGTTTGTTCAAAGTCATTTTTCGACTCAAAAATAACAATCAAATACGGCAAGTGAGATGGAAAGAGACCGGGCTAGTAAGGGAGAGACAACGGTTGAGTGAGATACGCACACACAGAAAGTAAGTATAAAACATAGATGAATAGAGATAGATAGAAGGAAGTGAGTGAGAGAAACTGAGAGAGAGAAAGAATGAGAGCGTGAGTGGTAAAATAAACAGGAGGAGATGAGAAAAGCTTATATATAGTAAAACATTTTTACATTATTTATTCGCTGTAGTCATGTGAACAAATCGCCATTCTTAAATATTTTTTAATAAAGAAATATATTATTAAATATCTAATGTTCTATTAAAACATGAGTATAGAAGTAAAACCTATCACGTGCATCTCCTCAACTGGAGTTGTATTTGTAGACAGAACCAGTTGAAATTACTGGTTACAAAGCTAACTTTATTTACTCTTCACATTGAATCTTCTTAGCATCAAGAGACAGTGTACCTTTCTAGGTCACTCAGTAAGAAAAGAAGGCTTGAAAAATTTGATACTCACAGGACACGTTGAAGGCAAATAGGACCGAGGAAAACACGTAACCCATCTAGAGAGCATGAAAAATATATTGCAGAGTAAGGTTACAGGAGAGATAAACAAGTCACAATTTATTAAGAGCGACAAATAGGAAAGTTGTAGAAATCCATGATAGTCAAAGTTCTGAAGACGCACGACACATAGCAGAAAAACTCTTTGGGATTCATTGCGATCATGACTCTCCACGAGTTTATGTATTTTGTACTATAAAGCATTGTTTGATATTTAGATCTGCCTATTTCCTATACATCGAAGTTATGAATAATATCTATATTCTAAACATATACTGTTAAATATAAGAGACAATGAATGTCTATTATGTTTAATCATGAGCCGTTCTAAACATGGGGTTTTGGCTTTAATTTTAGGTGAAAATAAAGACAAATATACTCCAACATTTGGATAATATTTTTTAAGTTGGTTCTAAGCTTTCAACTCACATGAGTCATCTTCAGAGATGTTACAGGGACGTTAACATAAAAACATCCACCATCAAAGACGATTATATCTTGTGTTGACAAAACTTTGCTAAGCAACAACAGCATCTCTGGTACTAATAATGAACCCACTATATATATATTGGTTTTATTACAACCACGCTCTCCCGTAGACTTACCTGTGACCTTTCTGATCAGAGTTCAATTAAACAACATTTCTTAGAAAAACAGTCATACATAATCCTCACTCATACACACAGTAAAAATAACCTTCAGATATCAGAGGCCATATATATTAAATCCAAACAACCCACACTTAAAATCAAGTTTAAATCTGGTCATAACACATTGCATCTAAATATATTTTTCTGTTAACATTTCGGTCTCTCGCGCAGTGTGACGTTATAGAACCGCATTAACATTTTACGAGCTGTGTTTGCAGACTGTTGTTGCTTAGCAAAGTTCTATGTCACCACAAGATAAAATCCACCATCAAAAAAGATTTTATATTAACGTCCCTCTAACATCTCTGAAGAGATCCGAAAGCTTAGAACCATCTTAATAAAAAATTATTCAAATGTTGGATAATTTTGTCTATTTTCAACTGAAATTAAAGCCAAAATACGATGTTTAGAACGGCTCATGATTAAACATAATAGACATTCATTGTCTCTTATATTTAACAGTATATGTTTAGGAAATTATCTGCTGCCTCGATATAATTATATATATATATATATATATATATACATACACACACACGAGTTTTCCCCTGCCTTAGAAATTGACGGAAAATTATTGGAGAGTACGATTAGCTGTTTCCTCAAAATTTATCGTCCCTGAAGGTAACAGGAGAGTACATATAAGAAAAATTAAGACAGACGTTATTTCATGGTGAATCGGAAGTATAGGCCTATTTCAGGCAAACCATCGTCAGCTTCCGTCTTTTACAAAAGTTTTTTTTTTTTTTTTTTTTTTTTACACGAATTCATATAAAATCTTTTGTAAAATAAAGACGGAAGCTGACGATGGTTTGCCTGAAATAGGCCTATACTTCCGATTCACCATGAAATAACGTGTCTGCCTTAATGTTTTCTTATATTTGCTCTATATGTATTTATATGCATATATGCTTAGAGCTCTCTTAGAGAGTTGTCCTACCACTGTATGTACAAGATACTCCTTTGGATTCTTCTATACCCACACTGATAACTTAACAGTGCATTTATATTTGAAGTGGCTTATATATTAGAGAAAAATTGTTTAAAAAAATGTCTTCGTTTCGGCAGAATTAGAACATTTAATTCCCAGTAAGATGTCCTCATTAGATGAGACATGTTTAACAACTGGACCACAAGATTTCACGGTATGCCCAATTTGAATTAAGCCAAATAAATGCATATTTTACGTAGTTCTTTTAGAATATCCATTTCTACTCAGGTTTGTTGACATTAGGATCCAATCCAAACAGAATAAAATGATATGTTATGGTTTATTTCAATTTAATTGTTTGAACATTTTAATTTCATGCCAGTGAATATAGACATGTACTGTATATTTATAGAAAAAAAAAGCAGACTATCCATTCAAATGATATTCAAAGAAATAAATTTAAATATGTTGCTTTGTAATATTTCGTAAGTGTATATATAACAGTCTTGATTGAAGTGAATACTGACAACAGCAGACAACGTTGCCCCAACGGAAATCAGACGCAGAAGAAAAAAACGAATGGATGACTGAATAGATCCTTGACATGATGCCAAGACACAGAAGAGAATACAGGAAACTGCACAAGGAAATAAGCAACAAATGCAGACAGGCAAAGAGGAATGGCTCAACGACAAATGCGCAGAGGTGGAGAAACTGAGCAGGATTAGTAAAGGAGACATGCATAAGAGAGAAGAGAACTGACAGGACAAAAAGCCTGCTCTTCAATAGGATGTATAAAATCCAAGGATGGAAAAATCATATTGGAGAAAGAGGAAATACTGCAACGACGGGAAGAATATACAAAAATATCTTTTCTACGACAAGAGAGACTACCGATATTACACAAAGATTAGGACGGACCGGAAATATTAAAGTCGGAAGTGGAAGCTGCAATAGCCAAACTGAATAGAAACAAAGCAGCTGCTCCAGACGGCATTGTAATAGAGCTGCTTTTATCCCTGATAGAATTCTGCATAGAAAAAATTATGGAAATAATAAATGAAATTTATAATAGTGGTATAATGCCAGATGACTGATGCAAATCTATTTTCATAGCATTGCCTCAGAAGCTAGGTGTAAACGATTGTTTACTACACCGAACTATCAGCTTAATGAGTCACATTACAAAACCGATCGTCCGAATACTGATGAATAGAGAAAGTAGAATCAGGCCAGTGATAGGACAAGAACAGTGCGGGTTCGTCAAAGACACTGGAACAAAGAACGTCATATTTATGATTAGGATGCTCTCTGAAAGGGCAATACAAATGAAGGACTTCTACTTGTGCTTTATTGACTATTCAAAAGCGTATGAGAAAATACGCCACAATGAACTGATGAAGATGCTCAACAGGTTCGAAATATTTGGGAAAGACATTCTTCTATGTGCCCTGTCCCTTCAGGACGTAGGCGATCATGGCTCTCCACGTCTCCCTATCCCTTGTGGTTCTTAGTATGTTTGCTCCTGTTGCTCCTAGCAACCCCACTTCCGTCATCCACCTAATCAGGCCCTGCAAATATGTTATCCGCTGCCTTCCTCTGTCTCTCCTTCCTTCTATCTGTCCAGTCAGTATCAGGTTCTCCTTCCTCATTGCATGTCCCAGGAACTTCAGTTGTCTCTTCCTGATGCTAAGCATCAATTTCCTTTTTGTTGCCATTCTTTCTAACGCCTCCTCAGTATGCTTGTATGCTTCTAGTTTTGTCCTCATTTTCGATGATATTGTCCAGCATTCACTGCTGTATTGAAGAACTGACATCACGTAGCAGTCTAGCACTCTTTTCTTCGTTTCTATTGAGATTTTCCTGTGTGTTAGTATTTTGCCCATCTTCTGGAACGCGTCCTTTGCCATGCCAATTCGCCTTCGGATGTCCGTGTCGCACTTTCCATCTCCTGTTAGAACATTCCTAGGTACTTAAATTCTTGTATTTGTTTGATTTTGTTATCCCCCACATGTATTTGGCATTTTGGGTTGTACCTTTTGCTGATGACCATGCACTCAATTTTCTTAAAGTTTATTTGTAGTCCTTTCTTGTCACTCTCCACTGCTACTTTCTGTATGAGGTCTTGTAGTTTCCTTTCCGTGTCCGCAATCAGCACTGTATCGTCCGCATACCTTATGTTGTTCAGGTTGTGGCCTCCAATAACAAATCCTGGCGTGTCATCTAGGCTCCTCAAAATATTCTCGCTCTATAGGTTGAACAAATCCGGTGAAAAGACACGTCCTTGTCTTACGCCTTTTTCTATCTTTGTGTATCTACTGAGGTCGTTACCTGTCCGTATGCAGGCCGTTTGCTGCCAGTAGAGATTCTTGATTATTCTTATGTCTTTGCCGAAAATGTCGAGGTTGCCTAGCATCTCCAATTCTTTGTGTCGTATTTTGTCGAATGCTTTCGCGTAATTAATGAAGCATAGGTACCAGTCTTCATTTGTAATGCCCTTTCAGAGAGCATCCTAATCATGAATATGGCGTTCCTTGTTCCAGTGTCTCTGACGAACCCGCACTGTTCCTGCCCTATCTCTGGCCTGATTCTGCTTCTCGCTCTATTCATCAGGATTCTGACAATCAGTTTTGTAATGTGACTCATTAAGCTGATAGTTCTGTGTAGTTCGCACTCGTTTGCACCAGGTTTCTTCGGCAGCGCTATAAATATCGACTTGCATAGGTTGTCTGGTATTATTCCGCTGCTATAAATTTTGTTTATTATGTCGGTAATCTTTTCTATGCCATATTCTTCTAAGGCTGTCAGCAGCTCTATCACTATGCCATCTGGACCAGGTGCTTTGTTTCTGTTCATTTTGGCCATTGCAGCTTCCACTTCGGATTTTAGTATTTCCGGTCCATCCATCTCCTTGTGTATTCTCGGTTGTTCTCTTGTCGCAAAAGAGATCATTTATGTATTCTTCCCATCGCTGGAGTATTTCCTCTTTCTCTAATATGATTGTCCCTTCCTTGGATTTTATGCATCCTGTTGAGGAGCAGGTTTTTTGTCCTGTCAGTTCTCTTATCTCTTTATACATATCTGCTTTGTTGTTACTGCTCAGTCTACTTCTGCACATTTGTTGTTGAGCCATTCCTCTTTGGCTTGTCTGCATTTGTTCCTTATCTCCCTGTGAAGTTTTTTTTGTACTCTGCTCCGTGTCTTGGCGTTATTTTTTGTCTCCTTTGCATCATGTGGAGTATCTCTTCGGTCATACACTCGTTTTTTCTTCTGCGTCTGATTTCCTTTGGGGCTATGTTGTTCGCTGAGGTCACCATCGCTTCTTTTAGTGAATCCCATTTTGAGTATCCTTTTCCAATTTGTTCTTCATATTACTTTTTTACACTGTTATTGTTTTCTTTCTGCAGGGTGAGATCGTCCACTAGTGTGTCATATTGCAGCCTTGGTGATATGCTGGGCTTCTTCAGTCTTCGGAGTTTCACTTAGTTTGCAGATGACTGGGACGTGGTCACTTCCGCAGTCGTCACCTGGGTATGTTTTGCATTGGACTACTGCGTTCCTGAATCTTGTTTATAGTTATGTAATCTATTTGGTTCTTCGTGTCGCCTCCTGGACTTCTCCATGTCCATAAACGTCGTGGGTGTTCTTGGAACCAGGTGTTAGTAATGACCTGGTCATTGGCTGAGCACCATTGGATCCATTGTTCTCTTTCGTTGCGCTCTCCTAGTCCGAAGTTGCCGTTCGTGTCCTATGTCTTTACCTACTTTTGCATTTAAGTCCCCCATTATTATCCTAACTTCTTGACTTAGGCACCGAGCCTTAGCACTGTCCAGTATTGAATAGAAAGATTCTATTTCGTCCTCCGAGCTTTGAGTTGTTTGCATAAACTACTATAATAGCTATATTGAGGGGCCTTCCCCGCAGTTTAACCAAGAGAACTCTCTCTGACGGTTGCCAGTAGCCAAGTACACATCTCTTCACTTGTTTGTTTAGTATTAAAGCGACCCCTTTTTCGTGTTTTTTACCTCCTGCATATAATATCCTGTGGGTGTCGCTACTGAAATCTCCGTTATTAGGCCATCTTGTTTCACATATGCCTAGGATGTTGATATTCAGTCTGTTCATCTCCTGTTTGACAATCTCTAGTTGTCCACAGTTGAGTGTCCTGACGTTCCATGTTCCTATGGTGAATTTGTCTTTGATGCGCACAGTTGCAGGGTAACGGTCCAGAGACACCTGTTGCTCATGTCGTTCTTTCCCGGGCGATGGACAAATTTTGGAGTAAAATGTCCCCTTTACGCCGTTGGTGCGAGGAGTTACTTCCTTGGGAAGTAACCCGCTTCACGCTGTTGGCTTTAATATATTTGTTGTAACTATCCATGACTGAGCGGGGGTAGATAGGGGAGTGGTATCCCGTTGCCTTCTCCACGAGGATTTATTGAGACATCACCTTTAGTTAGCTGGCCGTTGACTTTGAGAGTTCTTCCGCCCTTTGTAGGTTTATATTATTTGGACTTACAGGGATGCTAACGTCCCTATTAAATATACATATATATAATTGATGTAAAAAAAAAATACTAAGTTTTAGCTTAGTTAAGTCGAAACGGTCTTCAGACAAGCGAAAAATTTAGTATAATTTTATATAACAAAAGTAAATGGTTAAAAGAAAACAGATACAGACGAGTCTAAATTATAAGAACCTGACAGCTACAGGCGAAAAAAAAAATCAAAATAAAGTCACTCTGAAAAAAATATATGTAATAAAATATACACAGCGTGAATTAAACGAACATTTTTTTTACTAGTCTAAATTATAAGAACCTCTCAGCAGTAATTACGATCAGCATACGTTACCAGTAGTCACAAGAAATAAGATGCATTTTCGACATTTTTACAGAAATCTTTTGACTGTCTTTTGTTCTTCCATCAAATTCATACTGATACGGTGCTGGTAGGAACACGTGTGGGTTTTTTTTGGGGGGGGGTGAGGAAAAAGGATTGGTAGGAGAGAAAGGATGCTAACTTTATTTTTTATACTGAGGACGGAGAGAGAAAAAAAAAGTTCATTTAAAATTTTTTTTTTTTAATCATTTCATCCCGAGCAAGGCGGAAACGCCACTGATATGCAGGGGGCTACATAAATGTACAAAGATTAATTAGAAAAGTTTGAGGAGTACAAACTAGTTAGAAAGGAACAATAGAAAGCAAGTACGATGACAGATACATAGGTGGAGAGAAAGGGAAGGTTGTACAGGGGTGGGGAGAGAGCTAGAGTCCAGTGGTTAGTAGATGAGTATTGACTTTGCATTTACATTTCTGGAAGTTGTAGCCGTCAGGAAAGCAAGAATACGGGAGCGAGTTCCACAGGCGGGAAGTGCGAGAGAAGAAGCTGAAGGAGTAGAATTGTCGTCTGCATTTGGCTAACCTGACTGAATGGGTGGGACCCAGTTACCAGTCTGGTTGCACAAGTAAACACCTGTTGAGGAGGCATCAGTGACTTAAGTTCTACCGAGCAGAAGCCATGAAAGTATTTATAGAACAGGCAAAGGGAGGCCACATTTCGACGATGGGGAAGTGGCTGTAGTCGAGCCGCCAGATCAGTACCTATCACATTACAGACTCTCCTTTGGAGCCTGTCAAGAACACTGAGGAGAACGGCCGGGGCACCTGACCATAAATGGCAGCAGTACTCCATGCACGGACGGATGGTTGACTTGTATATATGCAGGATGGATTCAGGTGGAAAAAATATCCTGAATCGACATAGTGACCCAACCTTCTTAGCAGTAGATTTTGCTATGGATTCAATATAGTGGTTCCATTTGAGGTCTGAGGACAGGGTAAGTCCGAGGAAGCGTAGTGTATTACTCTCCGGGAGAATCGCTTGGTCCATGCTTATGAGAGGCAGGAGAGGTTGCCTGTTATGGTTGACAGTCAACAGCTTGGTCTTAGATGAATTGAAGTTGACAAGCCACTTCTTGCCCCAGTTCACCAGAGAGTGTAGATCCCGCTCAAGGTCAGCAGCGAGATTATGTCTGTCCGCCACAACAGGTTTCTCACTGGTGCGGGAGTATATTGTAGTGTCATCTGCGTAGATGCCTACTTGGGACTTGATCTCATCTGGGAGGTCGTTGATGAAAATAACGAAGAGCGTCGGGCCCAGGATAGAGCCCTGTGGGACACCAGCATTCCTGCTGTAGGACAAAGAGGCACGCCCATTTAGAATTTTATGTAATCCTATTCTTATGGTAGCTACAGACAAAAAAAAAATCAAAATAAAGCCACTCTGAAAGAAAATATATGTAATAAAATATACACAGCATGAATTAAACGAACATTTTAGGGTAATTTAAAACCTCTACTGGCAGCAAACCGCCTGCATACGGACAGGTAAGGAATTCAGCAGTTATACAAATATAGGAAGGGGCGTAAGACAGGGATATGTATTTTCACCGGATTTATTTAACTTTACAGTGAGAATATTTTGAGGACCCTAGATGTTATGCCAGGATTTGTCATCGGAGGTCACAATCTGAACATAAGATACGCAGACGACACAGTGTTGATTGCAGACATGGAAAATAAACTGCAAGAAAACCAAATGCATGGTCATCAGTAAAAAGAGCAGCCCAAATTGCCAAATTTAGGTGGGGGTGGGTGCTAAAATCAAGCAGGTACGAAAATTCAAATATCTGGGAAGTGTTCTAACTGAAGACGAAAAGTTTGACACAGACCCAAAGGCGAATTGGCATGGTGAAAGACACGTTCCAGAAGCTGAGTAAAGTATTAAGACACATGAAACTTTCACTAGAAACAAAGAAGAATGTACTGGATTGCTATGTGATGTCCGTTCTTCAATATGGCAGCCAGTGTTGGACAATATCAACAAAGATGAAGGGTAACTTGAAGGAGCTGAAATGTGGTTCTATAAAAGGATGCTGCGGATATCGTGGACCGAGCATGTGAGCAATGACGAGGTTTTGAAAATGATGGAAACGAAAAGGAAATTAATACTGAGAATCAGGATAAGACAACTAAACTTCCTAGGACAGGCAATGAGGAAGGAGGGCTTGAAGAACCTTATACTAACAGGCCAGATATAGGGTTTAGAGAGAGGAAAGCAGTGGATAATATATTCAAAATGCCGGAGCAGGTGGATGGCAGAACGGGGGCTGAGGTCTTCCCTGATCGCAAACAATTATTGCCAAAAAGCAAAAAATAACACAATGTTAAAGAGAAAACATGCGGCTAGAGCTTTTATAACTTGAAATAACGTTTAATAACTGCTATTAAAGAGAATGAACTGAGTCAACGCTGCGTCACTTATTTCTTTTTCTTCATGCTTGTTACAGAATATATATATATATATATATATATATAAACACAACAGACAAATGAGAACTGATTAACATGACTGCCAAACTTAAGACTCATAGTTTGGATAAAAATTCCTAAAAATTAGAAATGTTTCTCAGTACAATTAAACAACATTTCTCAGAAAAACAAACATGTAACTAATATCAGGCAGATTTTAGTCAACACAATAATCCTTACTCATACACATTTGAAAGAACCTTCAGATATTAGAGGCCATCTATATTAAATCCAAACAACCCACACTTAATAAGATCACGTCTAAATCTGGTCATAACACATTACATTGCATTTGAATACATGGTTCTGTTGTCATTTCGCGCTATCACGCGGTTTGACGTCATAGAACCACATTGCAAATTTGCGAACTGCGTTTGTTATTTTTAGTAACAATTGCCGTTGCCTAGCGGAGTTTTATGTCAACACAAAATAAGATTGTCGCTGATGGTGGATGTTATTGTGTTACCGTCTTAATAACCTCTCTGAAGATGGCTCATGTGAGCCGAAAGCTTAGTACAAACTTAAAAAATTATCAAAATGATGGAGAATTTGTCTTTATTTTCAACTGTAATTAAAGTCAAAATATGACGTTTAGAACTGCTCATGATTAAACAGACATTCATTGTCTCTTATATTTAGCAGTATATGTTTAAAATAACCAAACTATGTTATTTTATTTATTAGGTACCTCCGTCCATTTTCGATATCTAAATTTAAATTAAAATTTTAAAAATAAATTATCTTCAAGCTTTAAAATTAGCTTTAATTGAAAGCCGAGAGATTAAATTTTTTTATTCCAGAAAGAAAAACACACTGGTGTATTTTAAACCGAAATTATATTGATTTTAATCTATTTTTTTTTCTAAATCGGAAAAATTAAATTTAAATTTCCAACCATTATTGATTGATCAACACATTCTGTCAGCATTATGTAAACAGTAGCCAAATTTGTTTTAATAATCTTGCAAAATAAAATTTACCTCACTGACACGTCATTTACGTCAATTTTTAAAATTGAAACTTACTTTATCTGATTTCAATCAAGTAATAATTCCTTATTGCCAGAAATTTACAAACAAAACAAAAACTACGGCAGACCTGTCACCTCGATTACGGAATGGGCGGGTGTTAAATAATTTATGAGAACCGGAAGTCAAACGGAAAGTATTGCGACCATAGGGGCCAAAAAAAAAAAAAAAAAAATTCTTTTTGATTTTTAACTAAATAGTAAAATTTAATTTAATAATTTCAGTAATTATATAATATGTAATAGAATTTTAGTTGAGATTTATACCCAGACATTTGAATATGCTTTCTGAATAAATAAAAATTTAAATTTCTTTTAAAATAATTTTAATTTAATAAAGAATGAAATTAAAATAACCAAACTAAGTTATTTTATGTTATTTATTAATATGAAAAATACATAATAAAAATATTAAGTTATTACTAAGTTTAAAGGCATAGTAAAAATATCTAATTTAATTTTTATAGTACTGCAGATGTTATAATTATGGAAACATGTTATGACTCCTATGGAACATCGTATTTACTCAAAATGGAACGTAAATGAACATATTTACACACCAAACATCTTTTTTATTTAATTAATTTAAAATATTTTGGTTAAATGATTTTTTATTAAACTTTTCAATTTTAAATAGGCTGGAAAACGTCTACTCGCAATCAATTCTTTGCAGATTACAAAAAAAAATTTTAAAGCCTATATATTATTAAGTTATTTAATAAAAAAAATTAAAAAATGAAGACAATTCTTTTAAAAAAATTATTAATCGAAAAATTTTTTCAGAGTAATGTTCTCAATAGTTATTTATTCCAGTAATTAAAAGTTTATCAAATTAAATTATATCAGTTTTATTGCATTGTTTATTTTACTCTTCGAAGGTTTTCGGATAGTGATTGCAAATTTAATATAAAAAAATAGGTGATTTATATTCCCCAATGAGTCCTACGTTGAACTAAAAGAAAAATTAGCCATCAGCGTAAAATTTATTAAGATTTCATAGATTCACATGAAGGAGAGGTAACAGGTAAAAAATATTTTTAACAAGATTTTTAAAAAAGTAATTTCATTCATTTGTGAATGAATACTAAACATTTCATTAAAATTTGACAATTATTTGATTTTTGCGAGAATTTCCAAATTAATGTGTTTGTAACCTAAAAAGTGGCAAATGTAATCAAAGGTTTCCATTGTAAAACAGTAGTCACGTTTCTAGCCGCTATGTTAGAAAGGATTAAAACATTTTAAAAAAGTAATGAAAACTTACTTTGATCGTTCCTCTTAATAAACATTTAAGGAAAAAATGGGACCTTTTGTATTCATACTGTGCTGCTTTGTTATCGATCCGACTGGAGGTACCTAATATATATAACTTTCTTTAATAGAGCGGGTGTATATATATATATATATATATATATATAGTATTCCCTAATCAAAAACATAATTATTGCCAAAAAACAATGTTAAAGAGAAAACATGTGGCGAGAGATTTTATAACTTGAAATAACGTTTAATAACTGCTATTAAAGAGAATGAACTGAGCCAACGCTGCGTCTCTTATTTCTTTCTCTTCATGCTTGTTACAGTATAATTAATATATATATATATATATATATATACACACATATATATATATATATATATATATATATAACAGACAAATGAGAACAGTGATTAACATGACTGCCAAACTTATGAGTTAAGTTCGGATAAAAATTACTATTAAGATGAGGCTATGAAATTTAAACTTTGTAGCCTAATTAGTAAAGCAACTATCATGTTAAGACAGGCTCCCAAGATTAAGGAGCTCGTGTCATGTCTAGTCCTGTTAGTCAAAATCTTTGTAGGAAGATGTGGAGACTCATATCCTGAAAAAATATCAGGCACGTATGCTTGGATGTAGATTACTACAAAGATTAAGATACTGAGACTTGACAAAATTTGGTTGTCAAAATGTTTCGAATATGCGTTCTCAATAAGAGAAAATTACAAGTTTTCAGTGATTGGTGAGAAAATATTCCTCTTTTTCTATTTACAGAATTTTGCATCATCAATTACATTTTATCGAACATTGTTTATTCTGGGATGCTTCGGATGATTTATTTTGTAAATATGTAAACATCTATGAATTAAAACAAATTAATGTACATGTATACAAGTTCAAAAATCCAGAAACGTTTTCTCTTGCTATTAATTTTGTAAAGATCCGCCATAAAATAATTCATGGAAATATATATGTATTAAGATGGAAAAGAATTGAAATCTTCAATGATATATACATATTGTTTAAAACGCGTCTTTTGAAATAAGCCATATTGGAATGTCGGGGGGGAATGCCATTCTGAATTAGGGTGAAAAGAGTGCTTTGAGCAAAAAGGTTTACAAACACTACAAACACAGTGGAAAATAAGTTGTTTTTTTTTTAAGATTATCTTGGGACATTCTAGTGAAATGAAACAGTAGTGCTTATTTCATTGCCAAATGACCAAATTATCATGACAAAATAATTATTAACCATCGGATATATTTAAAAATTATTCCATTGGGAAAGTTAATGTTGAATATTGAATGACTTCAGTAACAAACAGAATTTTTTATCGATATTAATTTTTGTTAACAATTGGAGATTTTAAGGCGGCACAAAAAAAGAATTACTTTTAAAATGTATTGAGTCACCTTCATAAACAGCGATTGTTCTGATTATATATATATATATATATATATATATATATATATATAATCATTTCAATGAAAGCAAGGTAGAATCACTACTGTTGCACAGGGGGTTACAGTGAGAGCAAAACACGGTACAAAGGATGCGTAGGAAAGGATATCAGGCGGACGGAATTAAGGCAGGTGTAGGAGATTTAGGTATGTGGATGAAATTTAAAGAGGTAGAAGATGGCGATTGACATTGCATTCAAACTTAAGGAGATTGTAGATTTTAGGGAAAGAAATTTACAGAAGGGAGTTCCACGGGAAGAAAGTGAGAAAAAAGAAACTGTAAAGTAGACGTGGTGGTACTATTTGACTATTTTGAAGGTAAACGGTGGAGACATTTGTGCTAATCAAGTATTTCTCGTCTTTGGAGATGAACGATCTTGGAATTTCGGGGGAGATGCCATTCTGAATTATGGTGAAAAAGGTGCTTTGAACAAAAAGGTTTACAAACACTACGCTAGAATGTAAAATAAAGGGAATTTCTTTAAAAAGATTATCTTGGGAGATTTTAGTGAAATGAATGATTGGTGTTTCTTTCATTGTCTAACGATCAAATTATCATCACAAAATGAATATCAATATACATAATGAATATCAACAAACATCGAATATATTTAAAACTTATCCTTTTGCAAAAGTTAATGCTAAATACTAAAAGACCATTCAAACAGAAGTGGGCAAAATAAGCCATCAAATGTTAAAATGTTTGATTTACACAGCTACTCAAGCTAACCAGTAGAAGAACACAAGTGATTGCATTTCCTGGTTCAAAAAAAAAATCAAAGGAAAAAATAAATACACGTTCATTAAATATAACATAAAAAAACTTTTACCCATCAGTTTCTGAAAAAGGTTTAATGGAAGCATTTAATTTTATTAAAAGGTACATAAAAATACCATCCGAACATTTTAATGTAATCTTACATTGGCGCATATCAATACTTTTCCACAAAGGTAAAACATGGATTTAAAAAAAAAAAAAAAAAAAAAAAAAACAATGGCATATTTTTGTACCACAAGGATCGCATGAAGCAGAAATGTCAGAATTGATGGGCATATGTATTTTAAATAAAATCAACAAAATAATCCATAAAGACAACCACGGATTATATAGAGATGAGGGATTAATGATAGCACCAGACAGCAAAAGAGAAAATGATAAAATAAGGAAAGAGCTTTTAAAACTATTAAAAAAACAAAAAAAAAATCTAGATTTTGATATAAAAGTAGAAACAAATAAAAAAGTGGTACAATATTTAGATGTAGAACTTAATTTACAAACTGGCAATGTCTTGCCATACATGAAAACAAACACCAAGTTATCATATATAAATACAAAACCCAATCTTCCAAAAATTATTAGATACATTCACAAAGGAATAGAACACAGACTATCAAATAATTCGTCAAACAAACAATATTTGATGAAAAGAAAAATATCTATGAAGAAAATCTGTCCATAAAATTCTCAACCAGACAAACAAGCTAAAAACGATAACAAAACAAAACATTATCTGGTTCAACACGCCATTTAATATAGAAGTAAAGACCAAAATAAGAATTTTAGTTTTTAAACTAGTAGATACAAACTTTCCAAAAGGATCAGAACTAAACATTTTCAACAGAAAAACAATCAAGCTAAGTTATAGTTGTAATAGTAATTTAGATAGCAGTCTACAAAACAAGACCACTAATAAACAATGCAACTGCATGGACAAAAATGTCCACTTCGAGGACTTTTCAACACAAAAGTCATCATTTAAAAGGCAAAGATACATGATTTAAATGGCCAAAATAAAATATATTTGGGTTTAATCAAAGATACCTTTAAGACCAGGTGGTTCAATCAAATCTACATTCAAAATAGAAAACTTAAAAACTGTACAAAATTGACTCAATGCACAGACGAATGGTAGATTTATAAATGTTCAAGATGGATTGTAACGAGAAAAAAACTTTCTGGTTCGACACAGTGAACCTTCCTAGCGGTAGATGAAGCTATTGATTCGATGTAGTCTTTCAACTTTAGGTCGTACTACCAATAATCTAAGTGATAAATGTAGACTGCTCTTATTAGAAAAAAATTAGAATACTAAAATATCACTGTCAGTATTCACTTCTTAATAGAACAGATTAATTAGTAAGTGTCGTCATAGGAGTAGATTTAAACTCCTTTAAGAAAGTTTAAATAACCCAATTTAATCATTGTCTTAACTTTTTTTAATATTGATTAAATTTAAATATCCTTAAGTTAATTCCTACCGGCAACCCTTCACCTCTCGGGCAAACCCCTGCAGAATAAACAATTCCTCAACTGAACCCTTTTTTTTATAAAAACAGCCAATACTCCAATCAGTCAGTCAGGTAAGTGCCATACTTAATGCACGCTTGGGCGATCATGTCTCGAAAAAACACGACTGCCCGGGCAGTGATTATTGCGCAGTAGGCTGCTATTACTTTCTGCTGTAGACTGGTTGCCAGCCAAAGCTATAGAACCCAATCTGTCCTATTATTTAATCCATAACTGGAAGGAAGAGACGGATTAATACCTTTCCCAACCGTATTTGTACGTAAGGGTAATTCAAAGAATTTAACTGGAATTCGAACTCGGCTCCCAGAGTCCTCGTTTCGAGCCGATATCCGCTGCACCACATCGCACAATATTACCCTAAAAACAGCGGCTATAAGTTGAATGACATTAATTATAAGAAAAATAATAGCAAACATAATAAAAATAGAAAAATAATTTGGTGCACCTCACTAACTAAATAGTACTACGTTAGGCAATTTCTTAATCTAGTTTAGAAACTTCCTCACTAATAACTCTCTAAGCAAACTTTTTAATAAAAAATATCTTGCAACTTAGTTATAGCTGCAGTGAATCTTGATAAAATAAAATTACAAAAAGAAAATCCTAAAACAATCTAACAAAATTAACAATCATAAATAAATTAATATAAATTGCAATTTTCATAACCCTAACGTATGTCCTTTGAACAATAGATTCCTCACAAATTCCATATATTATATCAAGCTACCATCTCTACTACAGAAAATCGAAATCTTACTAAGCATTACATAGGAAGTACTAAGAACACTTAAGACTCGCTTTTATCAACATCATTTATTCTTCAATAATTTAATCTATAGAAACTAAACTTCTCAAATACTATTGGCAATTGAAAGATGCAAATATAACTTCTACAGCAAAACGGAAGATATTAACAAAAGCTAAAACATGTAAATCGTTACATGTTTTCTTTGCTCACAAGAAAATGCCACATAATTAAATTTCTAAGAGCTAACTTATTAAACCAACGTAATAAAATTACTACATCCTACTTTCATAAGATTATTCATATTCTAAAATATATCTAGAAGTATCTCAATTTGTTTATTTTGCTATAATCTACAAATCTATCGCTTTTAAATAATTAAATATAGCTTAAAGCTAAACTTTATTGTTACTTTGTCGTGTATATTTACTTTCACTACTAGTCATCTATTTTTTAGAACTTGTTTTTAAAATCTGACTTTTGTCACATTCATTTTCTTTAAGTTTGTTTATATCAACAAAACGCTTGAAGAGGAATATTTTATTTTTTATTGCTCTAGTTTTTTTATTTCCACACTTCGCTTAAAAAATGCATTGTTATTCTTCATTTTAAAACTTTTGACACGTCTAGTCTGCTTTGAATATACTTTGCCCTAATTTTGATGTGCCTTCACTGTTTTTAATATAGAGTAACCTCCCACCAACTAATCCTCTAATGATATATGTTTTTATTTTTAGTTTATTAAGAGGATTTAAATAGCAAAATTATATATATATATATATATATATATATATATATTGTAATGGTTGTTACAATGGTTTATAAAAGCATAGTATCACTACACAAAAACCTTCGCGTTTCGGAGCTACGTTTGCTCCTCATCTGGTAATAAGTTAAAATGAAAAATAAATGGCGAAAACTATTTATTTTTGGTAATATGATATGTAAGTGAATATAGGCTGGGAGTTTAGTACGATTTAGCCTGCAGTTTGTAGCCATAGTGATACACTCTTGGTTAGGAAAGGGTTGCGGAGTAGCTTAGTTTTGGACAGGTCACTTTTTAGTTTTGTCTGGGTAATTCTTATATTGGGATGTAAGGTTTTTTAAGAAAGGGTAGATACTTTTTATTTTACTACTGCCTATGAGTGGATGCAATATAGTTACTATTAATGTTGTGTGAGTTTATTTTCTTTTATTTATACGATGTTCGTTTTTTATTTTGAGGATTAAACATGGGTATTAATTAACTTATTGGAAAGGATTATTATATGTGAATGAGGTAATATTTGGTTAACTAAATTTTAACGAAAAATATTTTCGATGTTTACGTAACACTGCTAATTCGTCTATGGTTCAACAGTTCGGCATTGTTGAGGTACTTTAGAATGTGTAGCTTTTCACTTAAGCATAAAGGGCAGATGTCGTTAAACGAGTTGCAGGTTCTAGTTTTTTCCAGGATTTTCCATTTTACTTTGGGTTTCAGCTTTGTGTCCTTCAATTTCCAAAAATATGCAGAAAGGGGTGTTTTGTCTCGATATAAGTTGTTTTTGAATGAAATTAAGTGCATGTTCCAGCGCTGCTTAAAGATGTTCTTTGTCGATTCGATATACACACTCAATTTATAGTGGGGGTTTTCAATTGATGTTATATTGTATTGATAGAGAATTGAATTTATTTTACGTCTATTTTGTAGTGGTTAATTTTGGGGGTTTTTACAATTGCATCTGTTTTTATTGTTGTCCTCTTTATTATTTTGGGAGTTAATTTTATTTCGATCCACGAGTTGATGTAAGATATTATGATTTTTTCGAGGTTATTTGTACAACTATAACTTAGTTTAAGTGTATTTTTGTTAAGAATTTTACTTAGAGTTGTTAGTGGGGAAGTGTTTTTTTTAATTACATTGAAGAACTTCTGCCCTAACTTGCTGTTTACCATATGGTTGAAAGGAGGAGTATACAAATGATTTTTCTATTCTATTTTTCCTGTTTTAGGGACTTATTTAACAAACATAAGTCTTTACAATATTTCTTCACTGGAAGAGATTTTACTAATTCTATATTCTATGGAGGAGTGTATATGTTTGATTATACTTGGTGGGTGGTTCGACTTTGGGTAGATGTATAATGGATATTCATTGGGTTTTATGTATGGTTGGTAATTATTATTTTCTAAGTCGAGTGTTACATCTAGGAAGTTTACTATTTTTAAATTAATGTTCACTATTACTTTTAGGTTTAAACTTTTGAATTCTGTGGATAGGTTTTCTTATTTTGTCTGTTTTAAAATGTGTAGAATTTTGTACAGAGACGATGGTCTCATGTTAGTACAAAATTCTTGTGCAGTTTTGGGAAAAGGTGAACTAGTCGGAAGGAACACAGCGACGAGTGTTTGGCGAAAAAAATGGTACTGCCTTCAACAAGTCAAGTTTGGGCGTGGTTCCATTATGATATGGGGATGTTTTTCATCCAAGGGTACTGGTGAGTTAAAAGTTATCCATGGTAGAATGAATGGTAGCATGTACAGGGAGATTCTAGAGAAGAACCTTCAGAAATCAACAACTTCTTTAGAACATGGTCGGAATTTCGTGCTTCAACACAATTATTCCAATCATACTGCAAAACTTACAAAGGAATGGTTTGAAAATAATGGCATTAGTACTCTCAATTGGCCAAGTCAGTCTCCTGACTTGAATCCAACTGAGAATTTCTGGAATACTTTGAAGGTTAAATTAGAGCAATTAGAGGAATTATGCAAGGAAGAACTGGGTAAAGTAACGGTGGATCAGTGTGAAAATTGTGGTCATCTATAAAAAGCGACTGGAAGCAGTGGAACAGAACAGAAGCTACGCAACAAAATATTAAATTAATGTATCCAATACTTTTGCATTGAGTAATTTTTGAACTTTGATAAAAAAATAAATTCACCCATGATTTTTAATTTTCCTTCCACCTACAACTAAAACGACTTTGAGATATTACTTACCAAATATCAGGCAAAATGGCGAACATAAACTGGAGTTATAACAAAAATAAAAATATCTTGTCACCAATACTTATGGGTGTCATATATATATATATATATATATATTAGTGTGAGGGGTAGCTATTTAAAATTTTTATTTAAGCGCGGTTTTTTTTTTTTTGATGGGCACCTATGAGAAAGAATACCATGACGCAATTCACTCAGCCAGAAATTTGTAAAACTGCTAAATAAGTATAGTTTGGAGTGTTTGGATGACAATCTGATGGCAGTGCAGAGGATTCGAAAAATGAAACTGGTCCTAATTTTGATTTAAAAAATGCTACTTTAAAACATTCAATTGACGAAGACGAAAATTTATAGACAATGCTTTAATTGCTAGATTATCAGAAGTAAATTCACGTCTAGGTTCTTAAATCATTTCACCTTTTTTGGTTATTACATGTGGAATACTTAAGAGAGATAATTGTGGGATATTTAATAAATATGATAACCTCATCAGCAAAAGGAAAACTGAAAAAGAAATTGAGCACATTATATAAACAAAGCACATTTGAAGAAAATTGAATTTCAGTTTAAAATATCTCCTCCCCATAGCCCACATGTGTAGTCACATCAACGAAAACACTTTAATTTGATGAAACCCTAAAAAAACAAAAAGCGATACATATATAAAATAATCAACAAGTTACATTTTCCTGAATATATATATATATATATATATATATATATATATATATTGTTCATTTATTTAAATATATATATTATATTGTTTATTCATTTAAAGTTATTATGATGATAGAAACCTGGGTTGCTTAATAACTCGTTCACAAATAAAATATTCACAAGTTCTACAATATAATTGTATTGAACACTTTAATACAACTGTGCACTGGTCCAATTTAATTATGACCAAAACTTAAGTGTGTATATATATATATATATATATATATATATTATAGTCATCCGCAGACAGATCTGTTTCACAGCTCATCAGTACAGTTAGAAAGCAGACTGCCTTTTAACCAGGATTGAAATCCGACCGAATTGGCGTCAGTCGGCAATTCTACCTCTGAGCTACGCGCGCTCGGTAGAAGAAGGCAGACATTTTAACGTGTATATTATTATAAACGCCCAATAGCTGAGAGTATTTTTCATTCCTGAATGAACGATGCGTATATACCAGAGTAGCTACTGTTTTTTTCAAAGTCTACCATTCTTCCAGAGTGCTCAATCAGAGCGTAGTCATGAATTAGAATCCTTGGTACTTGCTTAGGTAAATTCCACAGGAGATTAAATCCAATGAGAACTCAATCTTAAAATTTAACACAGTATTATAATAATGAACATAAGTTGCATGTGTTTTTTTAACTTTTAACCCATTCATTGTTGTATGAATTTGGTCTGAGGAGCGATCTATAAGAGAGCTGCGAAATATATTACCAATGAAATTATAAAAACATCCAGTTTATGTTCATTATATATGAGTTACATTTTCATGAAGATATTTTAGCGGGGTGATGGCTGATCACATTTTAATTTGAAACTAAACTTATATTAATGAAATATTAAATCACACACATATATATATATATATATATATATAATGCGAATCATTTCAGAAATTTTCAAAGAATATTTAAAAATGTAGACATTTAATTTTAGAAGAAAAGTTACATTAATGCGACACGAATTACAGACAGTTTATTTCCAGCATGAAATATTTAGCAAAAAAAAAAAAACATTTTTTTAACTGTTTTTCTGGAGTATGAAATTAAATCTGAAAAAATAAAATTTAAGTAAACTAACCATTGGCACTTTTTTTTGGAAAATATTTTTTTTTTGTTGACCAAATGAATTTTTAAAATATCGGAATATAAATTAAATATAAAGGCTCATTTTTTGTCGCGTTTGACACGTGATTTGATTTGTGACGTAGTCTAACAACCATCTTAGATGGTATGTTTTACGGAGCAAATATAAACAATCTGCTCCATTGGCCAAAAAGTGCGAAAGGGAAAATTGCTGAACTTAAATTCAAAAAGTATATGTCAACCTAGCTTCCCTGTAGATGTGTCCCTAGAAAAGTTGAATGTCGTAGCTTAAATATGTAGGCGTGCATAGGTTACAGCCACACACAATCTCACAGATTGCCTTATGTATATATATATGATATTTTATAAAATCTAAAGAATCGGCAATGTTATTGGTCCTGATTTGGTATCTATGTTTAGTCTCTTTCCCACCGCTCTAATGTAGCTTTCCTATAACTTTTCTATAAATACTTTCATGGTATTTGTTCGGAAGCTTCTCGGAGATATTCCTAGATTTTAAGTATTTATGCGCAGTGCGCATTCTGGAGTAATGGTTATCGACTCGGAACGAGAAATTAGGGAGCCGAGTTCGAATTCCACTTAAATTCCTTGCATTCACATACGCACAAATACCTTAGGTAAAGGTAGTCTCTTCCCTCCATTTATAGGTGAAATAACAGAACAGATTGGCTTCTTTAGCCTTGACTGGCAACCAGTTTACCGTAGAAAGTCATGACAACCTACTGTGGGATAATCTGCCCAGTCAGTCATGTCTCAAAAGAAACATGATCGCCCAAGCGTGTATCACGGATGGCACTTGACCGACTAGATTGGCGGCAAGGTCTCATTTTACAGTTAAAGTGACTGGATGTAATCGTAAGTTCTATGCTGGTAGTTGATTTTTGGCACTTTTTGTTCTTGGAACTCTTCCTGGTTCTTGCTTTCCAGCCAAATTCGATATGCAAAATTATAGATGCAATGCGAATCTTTATTGTGTTCTTGATTCCCGTACATTTATCGTTCTCTCTCCTTAAAATTATTTGTTTTTTTATTCGTTCAATAACCCCTTCGATCTTACTTGAAGGGAAATGATTTAGAATTAGGTGATGTAATTCCATAAAAGCAGCCAGCTTTTCGATCAACTCTTATAAAAAGAAAGTAATGTTAAAAAATAAATAATCAAATTATTAAAAATTAAACAAAAAAAAAAAAAGAAGCTTATCCGACATCTCACAGAACAAAAATTACTATAGACATATAGTAATATTTACAATTGTCTTAAAGTAGTTTTCCAGCTAAAATATATAATCGTATATCACTAGCGACACGTGATATATATGTTCAACGAAAAGGATTTGAGGAATTTTCTTGGATCTCGTTTAGTCATGGTTGTTAAACTGTAAAGAGAAGGAGATTAACTTGAAACTTGTATTTGAGTGTCTTCTATTCTAACATTTTTCTTTTATGTATCGTTCCCTTTAGGACGTAAGCCCCGTGGCCTACCACATCTCCCTATCACTTGTAGCTCGTAACACCCCATATACTGTTACCCCTTGCAAACCCTGCTTCGCCATCTATTTGCGTTGCTTTCCTTTGTCTCTCCTTCTGTCTGTCTCGTGAGTATTGGATTCTCCAAGCCCTCTATCCCCATTGCATGTCCCAGAAACTATTGCTGTCTTTTCTTTATGTTAATTATCCGTTTCGTTTACATTTCCCTCCTCTCTAAAACTTTGTCGTTGCTCAAATATCCAGTTCATGGTATCCTCATCACCCTTCTGTAAAACCACATTTTCATTGCTTCCAGTACTTCGCTCATCTTTGATAAAATTGTCTAACATCCGCTACCATATTGAAGGACAGGCATCACATAACAACCGAGTACTTCTTTCTTTGTTTATAACTAAAATTTCCTGCTTCTCGATACTCTACTTAGCTTCTAGAGTTCAATCTTTGGCCATTCTAATACGCCTTCTGATCTCAGTGTCGTAATTTGCATCTTCTTTTAGAACACTTCACAGGTATTTTAATTTCTGCACCTGTGTTGATTTTAGCATCTCCGTCCTGCAGTTAGCATTTTGCGCACCTCTTTATTGATGACCATGCATGTACTTTTGATGCAGTCTTATTGCCGCTTTCTTTAACTACTTCCACTAAGGCCAAAAATAATCGTTATGCTCATATTGGACATGTTCTTTTTTTATTTATGAGACTTTCATTATCTGCGAGGGTCACCCTCGCAGATAAATTACTCCTATTTTATAATGTTTAGCTCAAGACGACAGAGGCAAATTTTAGGTGCAAATTACCGCTAATAACTCATTATTTGTTTTCTTTTTAACAGATTTCAGCCAACCAGTAGTTTGACAAAACATGTGACATAAAAGAGTTATTTTTAATTTATCAAAACGACAAAATTGGAAAAGATTCTTCTTCATCACATGTCCAAGGAACTTCAGTTGTCTCTTCCTGATACTCAGTATTAATTTCTTTTTTGTTTCCATCCTTTTCAAAACCTCATCATTGCTCACATGCTCGACCCGCAATATCCGAAACATCCTTCTGTGGAACCACATTTTAGTTGCTTCAAGTTGTCGCAGCCATATTGAAGAACAGACATCACATAGCAATCCAATAATCTTTGTTTCTAGTAAAATTTTCCTGTCTTAATATTCTGCTCAGCTTCTGTAATGCTTCCTTGGCTATTCCAATTAGCTTTTCGATCTCGGTGTTGCACTTTCAGTCTTACGTTAGAACACTTCCCAAGTACTTAAATTTTTGTACTTGCTTGATTGTAGTATACCAAACTTTTAGTTGGCATTTTGGGCTCCTCTGTTTGTTTATTATCATACATTCGGTTTTCTTGTAGTTTATACGTAATTCTTTCTTTCAATTTTCTTAATCTACCTTTTTTAGGAAATCTCGTTTTCTTTCCGGGTCAGCTATCTGCACTATAGTGACCAAACAGCGTTGTTTCATTCAAAAGCAGTAGATATGATGAATGAAAATGTTAAGTTTTCGACGATACCTGCATCATCCAATCATAATTCATTTCTAAATGAGTTATAGACAACTGAAGATTTCATAAAGTTACTATTTGCTAGGATTCGTGAATTTATTTATTTATTGAAGTATTTAAAGCAAACAAAACTAATAGCAGTGCTTTGTCTGTATGCATACTTCATGGAAAAAAAAAGGTGGTAATTGGTGACTCCTGAGTAAGAAAAATACAGAATCCTTTTGAGTACGGTATACTTCAAGGAATACTGTGGAAAATATTGAACTCGGGATTTGTTTTATTTCTTATTTTATATATTTTATATTCTAGAAGTATTAACATATTTTTGTATATAATTAAATTGAAAATAAACTTCATAACCTATTCTATGAGAACTTTAAAACTCATTTCATAAATGTTTGAAGTGCGCGCTAAACAAAAAAAATCGCTTTGTTTAAGAGTAAAATACAGTTACTGGAAAAGATATAAAGGGAAACAAATTTATGATGCTGTTAATACTTCAGCTTCTTCCATGTCGTCATACCTATTTCAATAAGTCCACAATTTTTTACAGTAAAGTTCACTATGTACAAGGCCCTGGGAGCACTAGAGGTAGAGGGTTACGTTAATGAGTAGTTTACAGAGATTGGAGAAAAAGATAGCGGTTAACAGTAGATTTGAACAGGTTAAGATTGTAGTGATCGGGGAAATATCTTCTTGGGAGTTTGTTCTGCATTGCAGTCGTTTGTGGGGAGAAGCTATTCTAGTGGAACTTCTCACCGATGGAATACGAAAAGAATTTCTGTGGTTTGCTCCAGTGTAAGTGGTCCTAGCCTTGAAAGTTAAACTTGGCGGAACCAAAGAATGTAGTTCTTCCGAGCACTTTCCATGGTAGTAGCTAGATAGGGAAGTGAGAGGACATTCTACCTACGATATATATATATATATATATATATGAGAGAGATGCAGGCCAAAGGGGTAGAAAATAATTCGTTCCCTACAAGAATTCGGGCAATTAAATGCCATACATGATACAAGCTTTGGGCGATCATGTCTCGAAAGAGACATGATTGACTGGGCAGAAGATTATCCCGCAATAGTTCGCCATTGCTTTCTGCGGTAGACTGGTTGCTAGCCAAGGCTATAGAACCAAATCTGTCCTATTATTTAACCCATAACTGGAGGGAAGAGACGGATTAATACCTTTCCCAAGGGTATTTGTGCGTAAGTGAATGTGAAGTATTCAACTGGAATTCGAACTTGGCTTCCGATTTGTTGTTCTGAGTCGATATCCACTGCACCACAACGCGCAAAGTCTGGAAATTGTGCGGCTCCCACCCAATTATGGAAACATTTCTCCATTTTCGTCTTGATTTGTTTCGTATAAAGACAGATGAAAACCTGAGCTGTCAGGAACTTACTGAAGCGGTACAGGAAGACGATTATTTTTAGAAATACTGCTCATTCAAACTTTAATGGTTTATGGTGGAGTGTTATAATTAACTTACTAAGACCTCCCCCCCCCACACACAAAAAACCCCCAGAAAAAACAAAAAAAAAACACACACACACAAACAGAAAAACTTTACTAGTCTTTGAATACAATTCCAAAGAAAAACATTCCACTGACTCTAGATCTTCAGATTTATATTTGCATTCATGAAAAACAAATTTTAACTATTTCAATAATACTAAAATATTTCAGTTGTTTTTTTGTTAAACTTTGTGGAAAATAACACTCCCAGCACATCCTGTCTACTTTCAACGAGGCCAACGGGGAAAAAAATCACACCACATTTAGATAAGTTTTTAAATATATTTAAGATAACAAAATAAACAAAAACTACTTGCCAATAATGAACGGTTTTATATATCAAGTGCCATTTAGAATTGATTATAAAGTCTGTCGACTGTCACGAATGCCTACAGCAAATGCCTGGAGATTTTTATTCATAAATTATTGTTTGAGTTTAAGGTCCACTGTATATGTTTTTATTAAACTATCATATTTATATACGGTTATTATATAGACAAATATACTTCCAAACACACGCATACAAGTATTACATGTGCGTGTGTATGAAAGTTGAGTTCTTTCGGTGACTAGCGTGTATCTACACTGCTTTTATATATAACACGCTAAAATTTCTTTGATTCAATGTACCTATATCTTAGGGGTTAGCAACTCCGACTGACACCAAATCGGTCAAGATTCGATCCCGGCCAGAAGCAAGTGGATGTGTCTAGCCACACTGATGAGCTGCGAAACAGGCTTGTATGTGGATGACGAATATCTATATATATATATGCACTCAAATATATTTACTAAATATGTTCATATATTCTAGAACTCAATGGGCATTATAATTTAGTCATGAATATATTTTTGTATTTTGTTTGTTTTTAGGTTTAACGCCCTATCAATCCTTATGGGATCATTTAAGGTCATAACCAATGATTTTGCGTAAGGTTATTTTATTTTTACATTTTTCTTTTCACGATTCATTGGGATTTGTTTTTAAGAGCAGGGTCCCCAAGTCCTACCCTTGTTATTTAACCCATAACTGGAGGGAATGGACGGATTAATACCTTTCCCAAGGGTAGCAGTGCTTAGGTGAATGCAGGGTATTCAACTGGAATTCGAACTCGGCTCACCGATTTCTCTTTCCGAGCCGATATCCACTGCATCACAACGCACATCCGTCACTATACGCTTACAGCACCTGGTATTCCCAAGCGGTCACCCATCTAAGTACTGACCAGGCTCAATGTTGCTTAACTTCGGTGATCGAGCGAGAACCGGTGTATTCAACGTGATAGGCCGTAAGAACATATTTTTGTAGATATTCTCTCAGGCATTGGGGTTTATAAGATCATCTTTTATGGCATATGCGATAGAGTTGCATTGTAAACAAAATTAGTTATTTTTTAAAGATTTTCCAGATATCTCTTTCTGATGAACAATTTTTAAGATTCCGTCATTGTTTGCAAGTTCATTTCATGGCATTCGTAGAACCGTACTTCTGTTGCATCTACATTGCAGTACTCTTCGTTTCTCTACCATCCGCCCGTACATTGAATGCCGTGTTCAATATCTGGTCGGGTGCCCCTGCCTCGGTGTTCTTTACATAATCCAACGGAGAATCTGTTATGTCATCGATTCCGACTTGGCAGCTCAGATAGTAACTTTCTCACCGGCGCAGTGTGGCTTCCCTGTGTTTCTCCTACAAATACTTTCACGGCTTCTGCTCCGATGAACATCAACGACTGGTGCCCCCTATATATGAAATTACTCGAGCCACAAGATAAGTAATTAGGTTACTTTTACTGTGAAACCAATAATATGTAAACAAATTCTCCAACTTCTTTTCTCGCACTTCCCGCCTGTGGAATTCCCTTCCATTTACTTACTTCCTTGACAGCTAAAATCTCCAAGAATTTAAATATAAAGTCAATAGTCATCTCTTATCTCACTAACTTGCATCCTCTCTCTCATGCTCTTTTCTCCATCCACTCAACTCTCATTAGTATTCTCATCCTCCTCTTACGCACTTCATGACACCCACTATAACCGGTTCCTCTTTTTCATAATTTTCTTCCTATGTAACTCGCTGTGCACTAGTGATGGCAACCTGGCTTGCTTAGGGCGATATGATTATAAAAAAAAAAGTTAATTTTCCTGTTTCTTGACGTTATGCTTATCTTTCGGGAGGTGTCTATCGTTTACTGAATGCATCATCTGGTTTCGGCATCAAATGTTGGTATCTTCACGTTTTCATTAACATGTTGGGCTGCATTTTTTGCTGACAATCATAGATTCTTACTTCTTACATTTGATGATTAGTCCTTTTCATTTTCCTTTAATACCTTCTTTAAGAGTTCCGGAACAAGATTAGATATGCAGATGAGACAGTGTTGGTAGCAAACACAGGAAGGAAAATCCTGTTTTTGTTAACACCGTCCGATCTTACATATTGTTATGAACAGCGACCAACAATCATGAATCATTGTTGCATTTGAGTTCTATCTAGATGGCTTCACTGTAAGGTTTGAATAAGTCTGGTGAGAAGATAATTCCTTGTTTTAAGCCCCCTTAATATTTTTTTGCATTTACTGAATCCTTTTTTGACTTATGTGCATGCTGTTTGTTACCAGTATAAGTTCTATATTATTCTCATATCCATCCCAGATAAATCAAGTTCATTGTGACCTTCATCAAAATCTTTGTATAATATTTATAATATTTCGATACATATTTTCGCATTTGTATTGTTCTTTCCCTGGGCATAATTATGGTATTTTCTTGGGCCAGTATCTTTGAAAAAACTATTTCGGGTCTAATTTTGCTGTGCGTTCTATTCATCAGAATTCAGATAGGCTTGATTAATTTAGCTGCACTTCCGGTATATCACCGCTGTCGTATTTTACATTTATAATGTTTGTAATTTGTCAATGCCAAACTTATCTAAAGCTGTTAGCATCTATTACAATTCCATCTAGTTCTGCTGTTTTGTTTTTAAATTTTTAATTTCAATTCAGACTTTAATATTTCTGGTTCATAGCGTGCTGTCCTCTTTTGTCGTGGAAGATGTATTCATTCCATCTCTGAAGTATTTTTCTTAGTGTTCCGTCCTTTGATTTCAAGTATCCTGTTGGTGACAGTGTCTTTTGTCCTGTGGGAGTGTGCCTCTCATCCGTTTTTTGACTTATTGAAAATTTGGATTACTGCACGTATTTTTGTTACACGGAGTTTAATTGTGAGTACCTGTTCTGTTACTTGTTTTTATTCTATCTTCGTCGCGCGTGGCGCATTTGTGAACTTTTTGTCAAATTTTTTGTGTTTGTGAGGGAGGGGGCAAGTCAATAATGGCTTTGTCTCCTCAACCGTCTACTTCTGCTGTGGGCATGCCGGCGGTAACTCCTTCACCGTCGGTATGGAAAAATGCCCCGGTAAAAAAAGATGCCAACTATTACCTGCAAATGCAGGAGAAATATAAAGACTACATCAAAGACAACGAATTGGTAGCAATACCAGTAGTTAATGTGATGGCAAAGAAGACAATCTCTCTGCTGACAGCCGATGAAAAAAAACACGAAAATTTATTGCTGTCAGTAGGGAGAACATGGAAGAAGCCCTAAAGGCCCTGAATATTGTCCCTTGCGTACTAGCAAGAAGGTCCCGTGCAATGTGGGACATCTTACTGGGCCCAGAAGGTGAAGCGAAGGATCTAGCGGGAAATGTATTGACTGCAAAAGGTATTCGGTTTCAAACCGAATACCTTGGTACGAGAAAGACAAAAATAACGATACATGGAGTACCGGTTGACATTTCCTGTGACCATGTCGGAGCGTTTTTTGCGACTTTCGGTGCGGTTGAGGAGGTGGCACGTATAACCAGCAAAGCCGGTGTATCCACGGAGAATATATATGTCAGCGTGGTTGTGGACCGCGAAAGTTTTTTGAAGGTCCCAGACATCTTGTTATGTCGTGGAAGAAGGCTGTTCGTGGTGGTGGAGGGAAGGAAGCCGCACTGCTGGGCGTGTTCATTTAAAATGTGTCCGGGAAGGAACCCGGAAGTGACAACAGAAACACCGCCGGTGTCAAAAGCACCAGTCACCGAAGAAAAAAAGACAGAGCCAAAAAGCGGTGAATGGACGGAGGTGGTTAGGAGGGGGAAGAAAATTGCTTCCCCTCCTCCGCAACATGAAAAATCACCATCCCCGGGGAAAAAGAAACCTCGCAAAGAGGAGGTGGAGGTGGTGGTGGAGGTGCTGGTGCTGCTGCTACAACAACAACAACAACGAACAAGAAGAAGAACGAACAAGAAGAAGAACGAACAAGAAGAAGAACGAACAAGAAGAAGAACATAAATGGAGCAGGAAATGCCTCCACGTTCCTCATCTTTAAAGAGAGGACGGGAGGAGGAGGTGGTGGTGTCCCAAAAGAAGGGGAAGAAAGACTTTTTAGAACGTGGAAGAGCAGAAAGAATCACGGTTGCTCCAAAGACTTTTCAGGTCTAAATAGATGTCAATTAAGTTAGCCAGTATGAACGTGAAGGGCCTTAGGGATCGGAGTAAGGCTGCCCGCCTGCTTCGGGACCTCTTGTCCTTCGGCGTAGATGTCGCCGCGATCCAAGAGACTCACTTTGTTTGCAAGGTCGATGCCTGTGTGCTGTCTAACGACTTTGTCGTCTATTCAGCATATGGGAACCGGCTGGCCAGAGGAGTTTCTTTGCTGGTCAAGCGTACCCTGGACGCGAAGGTGGATCTTGTCCATGTCGGTGCCGAGGGCCGGCTGATCGTAGCCGATATTGCAGTGAAAAGCAATGCGTTTCGACTGGTTGCGGTTTATGCGCCCAACGACTAGGAGGAGCGCGTCTCGTTTTTTCGGCGGTTGGAGCCCTTCCTGGTGGATTCCAAGCGACTCGTCTTAGTGGGGGACTGGAATGCCATCCTGGACCCCAAGTTGGATAGAGGGTGGGGAGCTAGAGGCAAGGTACGTGATCGTAGCTTGGTCGATCTGATCGAGGACTTCGGTCTAGTCGATAGATACCGGGCCGATCACAAGGGCGGGAGAATGTGGACGTGGGCTAATAGTTGGCCTTCTACCAAGGTGGCTAGCTACCTTGATAGAATGTTAGTTCGTGAAACCGAGCTAGATTTCTTAGATTGTCCCACTGGTTAGGTTACTCGGACCACAAACTCGTTTGTGCCCGGGTAAATTTAGAAAATAGGGTTAGAATGGCTGGTTACTGGAAGTTCAACGTGTCCTTACTGGACAGGCGGGACTTCCGGCGCCAGCTAATTAACAGTGCAGCGGGCGTTAACTGGGGCAGTCATCGGGAATAAGTGGTGGGAGAACCTTAAGAATAGTATTAGGTCTTTCACCACCCAGTTCAGCAAACGGCTCAAACTAGATAAGGCTGACAAGGTGAAGACACTTAGAGCTAATTACTCCCGGGCGGTGGCTGGTGGGGATCCCCTAGAGATAGCCATAGCTAAGGAGGCCGTGGAACGGTCGAATAGCGATCGTTACATGGGCCAGGTAGTTAGACATAAGTTAAGCAAGATGTCTTCCGAAGCTGTGAACATGGAAGAAATTCGCCGCGGAGGCGACCGGTACATTCGAGAGGTTCGCAACCCGGAGGGACACACTCTGCGGTCAACTGACGACATGTGCGAGGCATTTCGAGATCCTGTTTACCAAGGAGCCTGGTCTCCGTGATGAGGAGTTTCGTAGCTATTTGGCTGACTTTCCCCGGCTTTTGCCGGCTGATGCAGCTAGCTGCGAGGGAGAGATTACGGAGGGCGAAGTCTACGCGGCGCTGAAGAAGGTCGGCAGAGGCAAATCGCCGGGTCTCGATGGTTTGCCCTATGAATTGTACTTGAGGCTGTCGCACATCTTTGTCCCGATTTTGACTGTCGTGTTCAACAACTGGTTCCGGCAGGGGTCCATCCCCAACCGGTTCACCAGGGGTGTGATCACGCTGTTGAGAAAAGGCAAGGATGTGGGGAGGGAGATAGAGGGTTACCGGCCCATAACTCTGCTAAACACAGAGTTAAAGATTTTGGCCAAGATCTTGCAAAATCGTTTGCAATTAGTTGCCGAGTCTCTGTTGGGACCTGAGCAGACTTGTGCTGTGAAGGGCCGAACAATTCAGAGCAACCTGCATCTGATACGCACGATCATAGAGGGGAAAAATCGACGACGAAGCCGCACTGATCCATTTAGATCAGTCCAAGGCATTTGATAGGGTAGACCATCGTTACCTGGCGGCTGTCCTGCAGGCAGCTGGATTCGAAACCAACTTCCGCCGCTGGATTAGCCTCCTGTATCAATCCCCGACGGCTGTGGTACAGGTGAACGGAAAGTTGTCGGGCGTTCTGGCGCTGTCTAGGTCGGTCCGAGAGGGTTGTCCGCACACGCCCCTACTTTATGCTTTGGCGTTGGAGCCCCTCCTTCGCCTGCTAAGGGACAGGGCGTGCAGTCCGGCTCTGCGTGGAATCGCTGTCCCTGGTGGTGTTCGAGCCAGGGTTTCCGCGTACGCCGATGACGTCACTACTTTCGTGTCCTCCCGCAGGGACATCGCGGTGGTACAGAAGGCGCTTGAACGGTCGAACAGGTGACAGGGGCAAAGATTAACCGCAACAAGTCGTCCGGCTTGCGGTTAGGCGCCTGGAAGGGTGTTACCCTCCCGGGGCCCTTCGACTGGAAGGACGGCCCGGTCCGCATTCTTGGAGTGTGGTTCGGGCCCGACCTACAGTTGGAGAAAAATTGGTCTGAAGTACTGGCAAAGGTAGGCGCGTCGGCCAAGATTTGGCGCCGAAGGAATTTGTCCTTAAAGGTTATGGCTGAGGCGTGTGCTACATACGTCTTTCCCATTATCCTTTACCAGTTGTCAGTACTTCCACTTTGTAAACGGCATAGGAAGGCGATCGAGCGTTTGCTATTCTCCATTCTGTGGAGAGGACGCAAACACTATGTCGACAAACGTGTCTGTTACCAACGTCCGTGTCATGGGGCTCTGGGAATGCCATACCTGATGGGCCATAAGGTTGCGTCAAAGTTGGTTTTTCTCAGGCGAGCGATTTCCGAAGACTTATTGCTTAGGGGGATAGTGAGGGACATGTTCCCTAGACTTACTATCACTCCGCCCATCTCGAGGCGGTGCCGTAAGCCTCGAGAGCGATCGAGTTTTCTCCTCGAATGTCTGGCGGCCCTGGGGGCCATTCCACGGTCCAGTGACCTTTCACGGCCTAGGAGAGTCTTCTATCGTGGGTTAGTGGAGGGCGTCGCCAAGGATCCATTACGTGATGTGCTGCGCTTGTCGAAGGATGAGTATCGCTCGTTCTGGTCTTGGGCGCCAGGTAGTGATTATCTCAACAACTCTGAGTTTTCTCTCACCTGGCGATTAGCTCGGAATCGCTTGCCTCTCAATGACAAGGCCTTCATATGGGGCCTGACGGATTTGCCAGATTGTGAACGCTGCAACCTTGGCTTGGATGAAACGGCTTCGCACGCCTTCTACCATTGTTCGCGGGTTCACCCTTTATGGGACCGGGTCGGCGAGTTGACTGCTCGTATCGCGCCGTGAGAGCTTGTGCTCATTGATCGTGCATTCGCCTGTGACAATGTGTCGCCCCCGTTTTCTGGGATGAAGCGTATGGTGTTTCTGTCGCTGCTAGCCACGGCTCGAATGGTGATTTGGACGACGCGAATGGAGGAAGTCTTGCGAGGTCAGCGTCTTTCACATCAGGATCTGATCTGCTATTTTGAGCATCAGCTCAAAATAAAGATTAGAACTGATTGGAAACGTTTGACTTCGACAGGCTTCAGCAAAAGGTGGGTAAATGTGGCGAGCCTGGTTCGCTTGAACGGGGCTAATCTTGATTTTCTCTTTTAGATCTGCTGGTTACATCGGGGTGGATTCCTGTGGAACCCTCCCCTGGTTAAGCTAGTTCTCTTTTGTGTACCTAGTTAAAGTGAATGAATGTGTTCCTAGCCTGTACCCGGCTTTCTCTTTTGTTATGATCCATGTCGAGATTCCCAACCTCCCCAGTTTGTTTTGGTCTCCTTTTATCTCGGCTGGTTCAGCCTTTTATTGTCCCATTCCGCTAATTTTTTACCTCCCTCCCCACTCCCTTAGCGAGTGTGCTTCTTGATTTCGCCGTTTGGCGGAATACAGCGGCCACTGTTTTTTCTGGGATGGACGGTTCTTACTAACATTGATTATTATTTTAGTTCAAAATTTGTTGTATTTTCAGTTGATTTTTGGGTTCATTCCCCTCTCATCATTTCATTTTTCATTAAATATTTTATAATATTGTACATTTACATTTATTTTATTTTGTATATAAATACATTTTTATTGTCATGGGTTAACTTACCCCACTTTTTAGGTGTCCCTTGTAAGTTTCTGGAATTGTGGTGTACGAAGGATTGGGTGCAGATGGATGGGTTCTTTTGGTGACTCTGCAAATTGTAACGAGTGAATGGGTCGTGATAGTGTTTAGCTAGGTATAGGATAGTTAAGCGAGAACCAACCTCTCCCCCTCCCCTTTTAGGCCTTGTGCCATAATTTTTTTTCTATTCTTACAAAAAATAAATAGAGTGTCTTTTGTCCTGTTAATTCTTTGGTAGTAAAATGATCAGCAAGAAAATACTATAGCAAAATGCCCAACGATATTATTTGTAGTTGAAGGCATATTTACATTTTAGCTTTAGATGACCCGTAGAAGTTGATAGACCGTTAAGACTAAATCAAATCTTATTGATCGTTATGAGGTCAATTTGATTCTTCATTTCTCCTGAGTTTCATGTCCATATACGTCTTAAGTGTTCTTGAAACCACCTGTTGACTACGAACCTATTTCTCTCCGGGTTTCTTACGAGCTTCGATTTCAAATATGCCAAAATTTTTATAACTTCTCTCCGTATTTGACATTCATGTCTGCGATTTTAATTATTTTCGGTTTGCATTGCTCCTTGACTTTCTCTAGCATGCAGTGAACTTTTTCAAATTCTTCCGTAATTTGTTTTTTTTTCAGTTTAGCTACAAATGTCTAAGATAGTTGAGATTATTCCAGAACAGATGTTGTCATCTCTTGATTCAGTAGAAATCCCACACTAACCTCATTTTCTCCTGACCTGCATACATAAGCCTGAGTATGTCACTGACGAAATCTCCATTGTTTGCACACCTAGTTTCGTAAAAATATTAATATTTAACCATATTTATTTCCATTTTAACATTCTTTAACAAGACACAGTGATTTAGTGTTTCCGACATTCTATGTCTTGTCCCTTCAGGATGTAGGCGATCATGGCCTTCAACGTTTCCCTCTCCCTTGTTACACCATGCAATCCTCGTTCTGTCATCCACCTTAGATCCTTCAAATGTGTTATCCGTTGCTTTCTCCTGTCTCTTTTCCCCCTCTATCTGGCCTGTTAGTATCAGATTTTCCAAGCTCTCCTTCCTCATTGCGTGTCCCAGGAACTTCAGCTGTCTCTTCCTGATGCTCAGTATTACGTTCCTTTTTGTTTCCATCATTTCCAAAAACTCATTGTTCACATGTTCAGTCCATGATATTCGCAGCATCCTTCTGTAGAACCACATTTCAGTTGCTTCAGGTTTTTCCTTCATAGTAATGTCCAGCATTCACTGCCATATTGAAGGACGGACAGCACGGAGCAATCCAGTACTCTCTTCCTAGTTTCTAGCGAAATTGTCCTGTTTCTTAATACCTTACTCAACTTCTGGAATGCTTCCTTCCCTAAAACTAAAACTATTTTTGTTTTATGTGAACAGCTGCTGGATGAAGGTTCGATGATATCTCTTCTCACCAGGCGGGGGTTATTTCGAAGGTGTTGTAAAGTGGCTAGCACCCCTGCAGGAGTTTCAATGATTGAATGATTTATGGTATGAAATTATTTCTTTTTGTAAAGAATGTAATGTTCGAACTGATTACTTCGACGACTGTTGCGATCTAAACCTCACCTCTCTGTTTTAAGTTCTGTCTTGTCAGTCATTGTAACTATTGAACAATAGCCCCGGATATTTTGCTGTATAATATCGCAGCCCACTTTCTGTGTATTGTATCTATCTCGGCAATACAACACAAGGTGTCTGTTTCACTTCAGTTTATTATTCTTTATAATTTTAATAGAATTAATCCTTTTTAATAATATGTTGCCTTTACTGTTTCCTAAGTTTTAAAAACTTAGAAAGTCATTGAAACTATTTCAATTATTAGTGTTGGTACCAATCTTTTGGGAAATGTGTGTATTGTTATAAAATATACCAATTTTGGCACAAGGCCGAATGGGAAGTGGACTACAGCTGACCAATATTAACTATCTTAGACCGAGCTAATCAGATTCACGACACATTCATCAATTACAATTTGTTCATTCAACAAATACTCATCCATCACCATTCAAGCTAACATACTACAAGGCCACATATTCACAGAGAAACTACAAACATCCCCATAGCATAAAATTCGTAGTCTGAATTTTCTTTTCCTTTTTTTGTTTTACAAAAATATATAAGAAATTAAATACATGAACTGATTTTGGAGAGAAAGAACCAAGAAAACGAAAATAAAATGAGATAAAAAATTGAAAAATCAAAATAATCATGCTCGAAATGACTGCAGAAACGGTCCTTACGTATTATCGGGAGGACCTTTGATAATAAGGTGTTATAAGCCCGCTTATAACACCAAGGAACTGGAAAAATCAGGCTTTCATCACCTCAACGTCAACCACAAGTACAACTTTGTGGATTCGAACACCGGGGCTCATACGCAGACAGTGGAACGCCTATGGGGATCGACAAAGTGGCGAAACAAGAAGCACTGTGGCACTGCACGTCACCATTTGGAGTCGTATTTGGCCGAATTCATGTGGCGGAAGCATGTTGCCTGTACTGATGTCTTTGAGTCACTTTTGGAAGCAATTGCGACGTTCTGGCCTCCGGAATTACAAATGTAATGTTATTTTATTGTTTTAACCGTTTCAATAAATAATTTACTTTAATTTTTGAGTCGTTTTTTTAAAGGTCCTCCCGATAATACGTAAGTACCCACACTATTTTCTGTATAACTACAAAAAATTGTGGCACAAAGCCGAAAAAGGGAGGGATAGAGGTTGGTTCTCGCTTAACTATCCTATACCTAGCTAAACACTATCGAGACCCATTCACTCATTACAATGTACACATTCACCACAATACCACAAATTGACAAAGGACACCTAAAAAGAGGAGAAAACCCATGACAATAAAAATGTACAATATATAATTTTAAAACATTAATGAAAGATAAAATGATGAGAGGGGGATGAACCCAAAAACAAACTAAAAATACAAATTTTAACTAAAAATAATACACAATGTTAGTAAGAACCGTCCATCTCAGAAAAAGAGTGGTCGCTGTATTCTGCCAAATGGCGAAATCAAGAAGCACACTCGCTAAGGGAGTGTGGTAAAATAAGTAATGGAATGGGACAATAAAAGGCTGACCCAGCCGAGATAAAAGGAGGCCAAAACAAATTGTGGAGGTTGGAAATCTCGACTTGGATCATAACAAAAGAGAAAGCCGGGTATAGGCTAGGAATACATTCATTCACATTAACTAGGTACATAAAAGAAAAGCCCCATGAGAAGGCCATGTCTATCAGAGGCAACCGATTCCGAGCCAATCTCCAGGTGAGCAAAAACTCAGATGATGAGAATCGGTACCAAGACTAGAACGGGTGAAACTCACTCTCCGACAGGCGGAGGACATCACGTAATGAATCCTTCGAGACGCCCTCCACTAACCCACGATAGAAGACTCCTTGGCTGTGAAAGATCACTGTGCCGTGGAATGGCCCGCAAGGCCGCCGATATTCGAGGAGAAAACTCGATCGCTACCAAGGCTCCGGATGGTGGAGGGAGGGAGGGAGGGGGTGATAGTAAGGCTAGAAAACACTATTCATGGAAAATACATGAATTGTGGCACAAAGCCGAAAAGGGAAGGGGTAGAAGGTGGTCTTCAGTTAACTATCCTATACCTAGCTAATCGCTATCACGACCCGTTCACTCGTTACAATTTGCTCAATCAGAAAAAGAACCCATCCATCAACTCCCAATCCTTCATACACCACAATGCCACAAACTAACAAGGGGCACCTAAGAAAGTGGGGAAAATAACCCATGACAATAAAAATGTATTTATATACAATATAATGAAACATTTAATGAAAGATGAAATGATGGAGGGGAATGAACCCAAAAATAAACTGAAAGTACAACAAATTTTGAACTAAAATAATCAATGTTAGTAAGAACCGTCCATCCCAGAAAAAAGAGTGGCCGCTGTATTCCACCAAAGGGCGAAATCAAGAAGCACACTCGCTAGGGGAATGGGAAGGGTAGGTAAAAAATTAATGGAATGGGATAATAAAAGGCTGAACCAGCTGAGATAAAAGGAGACCAAAACAAACTGGGGACGCCCTCCACTAACCCACTATAGAAGACTCTTAGACCGTGGAATGGCCCGCAGGGCCGCTAGACATTCGAGGAGAAAACTTGATCGCTCCCAATTCTCCGGATGATTTGGTGGGGGGGTGATAGCAAGGCTAGGAAACATTCCCTTCACTGTCCCCGCCAGCAGTGAATCTTTCAAAAACGAAACGCTTGCCTCCTATCTTTTATGAAGCTTAGGGCCCTGTAATCTGCATATGAGCAACGAGACTTTTCGTTATTTTGCGAGAACTAACCAGCCTTGGTCATGAGTCTGATTAGCTAGGTATAATGTAGATACTGTGTGACCAACCTTAGTTTTGTCCCCCCCTCCCTTTCGGCCTTGTGCCACGAGATTTGTAAAAAAATCTAAATAAAGAGAACTAACCAGCCTAAAACAGCTGTGCGCTGCCATGTTGGTTGTCTCTTTGCAAATAACACGACGCGCTGATATTTCTAAGGTAGGTCATTTTTTTTTCTTGTCACTTCTTTCACCGTGTTTTTTTTATTATTATTATTACGACAAAAGCAGTTCAAGAAACTGCGAAAATGATAAACGGGCGCCATTTAGCTAAGAAGGTCGCTGGTCATGATTAGTAATTCTGAGACACGCCAACTTTAATCACTGCTTTGTATCCTGTATCAAAACAAATTAGGGAGAAAAAAACTTTTTCAAGCTACAATTTTTTAGATATCGTTGTATCATTGTTGATGATTCATTGATTTTTTTTTTTATTAACCCTAATCAACCATTTGATTTTAAATTAATTTCGGTTGGAAGAACATCCATTTTTACTAAAGTATGCATTCTCAATTGTTTGAGAAAGTCATCCTATTTAGCCAATATTTATGAGAGGCTATGGATCCACATCTTTCGAAAAAGAAATTTGCACGATAGCGATTGTACCAGAATAAATCTACTGAAAAGTACTTTATATACTGTACTACATCAAATATAAAACTTGAGAGACCGTGCATAAACTTTGCTTTAACGATTGTTTGAGAAAACTCTTACTATTTGCCTAAACATGTGGAAGGATATGGATTTATCTTTCTCAAATGTAATTTCCACGTAAGTGAATGTGTCAGGAAAAGTATCTAAGAAATTCTATATATCATGTGCTAAACAAAACCTAAGAAACCGAGAACCAATTTTGCTTTAACAATGTTTGAGAAAAGTCTACTATTTAGCCCATACATGTGGAAGAATATTGATTTATACCTTTCCTAACGTAAAATCTAAGACAATGCGCGCCGACATTTTTAAAGGAAGTTTAATGTACTTGGCAACGAAATACATGTAAATCACATTTTCAACCGTTCTTTTCCCTAACGAATGATGAGCTACCCTCAATGGGCCAAATGAATAGAGAGAAGGCTGAAAAGTGAACAAGGTGTCAATTTTTAGGGTGAGATTATAGGTGGTGAAATACTTCATTGCGTGTTTGAAATGTTCTTATGATAACAGCTCATACATATATTGATTTTCTAAGGAACAGGCTTTCAGAATGAAAATGTGGTTTTTTTTGCACGATAATTCCCGATCGAATTTGAAGAAAACTAATGAATGCTTGAACAAAATATATTTTAAAAACATAAAATGATTGGCTATTTCACTCTTTCTTCACGCAAACTCCTCCATTGGTTCACTCTTTCCTTAAACGGAAACTTATAAAGTATTTTGAAGTGGAAGGTTTCTATTGGAAGACGTCATTTTACCAGTAATGATGAAATTCGTAATGTTATTCTTAAAGCTGTGCAATTTGTTTCATATAAGAATTCACGAAAGTAAATTATAAGAAATTTGATAACTACTTTCCGAACACAGAGTACATTTCATATGAATGTTGCATTTGTAAATTTATCGCTGTTTAAATACCAGTTTGCAATACTTCTGTTTAGGACACTTGTCTTGTAAATCTTGTGCACACTCTACATTATAACACTTAATTGCCACATATTTCTTCGAGATTTAGGAACCTTTAAATCTAGATATTTGAAAAATTTTGTGAACATCGTCCAAATATATATATATATATATATTCAGTTATGATCTGAGATTAGACAGGATGGTTAATTAAAAAGAACAAGACAGGACGAAACGCATAGGCGATTTAAATACAGTTTTCTTGTTTTTTTATTTTTATTTAACCATATATATATATATATATATATATATACACACACATGGGGCGAGTCACGGGAAACGGATATTTTAAGGAAAGCAAACCTCTGCGAGTATTCTAACACAAATTTTATAATGTACATAAAAACATTTACTGAACAATCCCATTATGGAATGTTTATCAGCAAAAAAATAAGACAACTGATGACCATTTTCACGAGCACAAATTTGAAGCCGCACTCTAAAGTTAGCCTCCACTCTTACAAAAGCTTTTTCACAGATTTCTAAGATATTTCCACGTATTGCAGTTTTCAATTCTCCAAGCGTGCGGGGTTTTCCTTCATAGATGCGCGATTTAAAAAATCCCCACAGATACGGGTGAGCGCGTGAGTCACGGGTGATCTCCAAAGCGTTAAATCACATGATTAGGGAATGCAGTTAAAACAGCAGACATGACAACCGATGTTGAATCTTCGTCTGAAGAGACGTTGGGTTTTTATTACTGATTCACCATTTTTCACGTAAGCAAACACGTTGTTCTTCTAATCCAGGGTGGCATGATGGCTACTAACTGAAAAGAAAAACAAATTATAAGTAACAAAAGTTAAAGAAAGATAACGACCAACTGTCATCACAAGGGGGTTTAAATAATACCTTCCTCATCTTCTATACCCTGCTCAAGGGGAGTAAGGAGCGTTCCAAAAACATCCCTTTCTCGTGACTCACCCTATATTTATATAAACTATACATTTCAATTTGTGTATTGCAATGAATCGTTTATGTTAATTGTAGTGTAACTGGTAATGGTTGAATGTAATTGACAGAAATGTCCTATAAACAGAACTGACAGTTTGCAACAAAAAAAAAAGAACAGTAAAAATATTATGAAGAAAACAATATATGTAAGATAAAAGCAAGACAACGATAATTAGGCAAAATGTTCACAGACTAGGATTGGTGTTAAGATACAGAAGTGGGTATAGATAAGTAACCGACCGTAGCGTTCTGACTCCAAGGCAAGTATGAGCAAAAAAACGGCCGATGAGAGCAAAAGTCGTATGTCTTATTAGCTAAGAAATTCCAGAATTCATCAGTACAAGTTGTTTATAAATTGGGGGAGAAAGTTTCTGCGGTACTTACGTATTATCGGGAGGAACCTTTAAAAAAACGACTCAAAAATTAAAGTAAATTATTTATTGAAACGGTTAAAACAATAAAATAACATTACATTTGTAATTCCGGAGGCCAGAACGTCGCAATTGCTTCCAAAAGTGACTCAAAGACATCAGTACAGGCAACATGCTTCCGCCACATGAATTCGGCCAAATACGACTCCAAATGGTGACGTGCAGTGCCACAGTGCTTCTTGTTTCGCCACTTTGTCGATCCCCATAGGCGTTCCACTGTCTGCGTATGAGCCCCGGTGTTCGAATCCACAAAGTTGTACTTGTGGTTGACGTTGAGGTGATGAAAGCCTGATTTTTCCAGTTCCTTGGTGTTATAAGCGGGCTTATAACACCTTGTTACCAAAGGTCCTCCCGATAATACGTAAGGACCCACAAAACAGCTTACCTTCAAATGTCTTGTGAGCGTAAATTACTTAAAGCACTATTTCCTCATGTGTTTCTTCTCTCCCTCTTGCCTTCAATATATCATATGAGTGTTAATTTCTTTTAAAGCCATCTTTCCACAATATTTCCTAATGTCTCTCTTGCCTTCAATGTCTTCTGTGCGTCATTTTTTTCAAAGTGCACTTTCCACATTATTTGCTGCTTTTCTGTCTATCTTGAATCCGATATGTCATGTGAGTTTTAAATCTTCCAAAGCTTCTTTAATTTGTCTAAAATATTACCAACAATGCATTTTATATCAAATTAAAAAGCAATGTATTTTATAGGAACATTACCAGCAACATATTTGTATACAGTAAAATTTCTAACCATCAGTCATTTAAGTGCTACACAAAATAAAAGCTTGGGCAATCATGACTCAAAAAAGACATCACTAACTGGGTAGATTATCCAGCAGTAAGTTGCAATTACTTTCTGAGGTCGGACTGGTTGCCAACCAAAGTTATAGAACCTATTTATTTAACCCCTAACTGGAGGAAAAAGACTGATTAATACTGTTCCCAAAGGTATTTGCGCGTAATTGGATGCAACGAATTCAACTGGAATTTGAACCCGGTTCCCCGATTTCTTGTTCCGATCCGATCCGATATCCACTGCACCACAACGTACATTAACCATAGTTGTCGTAAAATGAGCAATAATACATCTTATAGAAAAATGATCAACAATACATTTTTTCAAAAATTGAGCAGCAATATTTTTCATTTTTAGCTGGAGGTATACAATTGCATTCAAAATATATTCAGCTAAAATCAAAATATTTAGGTTTCGGTATTGAATAATCTGTAACAATTGATATGCAGTTAAACCAAGTCAAACAACATTAGTGCTTATATCAGACCAAAATATATACGATTTTAAGCATTTCATTTAGTGACGTGCATAAACTTATGACTTTTCATATTAAACATCCCGCTTGAAAATCTTTAACCCACTAAGAAATTGCAAGAAAGACACGAATCTTTAATATATTGATAATCCACTGCAAGTAAAAAAAAATAAACTACCTTCATTAATCTGAATTTTTGTAACTGGTGACGTAGCGAATAACAAAATCTTCTCAAAAGAGACACGATATATAAAAATAGAATCAATATTTTAGTCAGTTTCAACAACAAACTGTAAATTTAACGGCCTAATTGAAAATTTTAAAGGATATCTATTTCATTGGAATGTGCGTTGTGGTGCATTGGATAGCGGCTTGGAACGAGAAATCGGAGAGCCGAGTTCGAATTCCAGCTGAATTCATTGCATTCACTTACGCACAAATACCCTTGGGAAAGGTATTGATCCGTCTATTCCTTCCAGTTATGGGTTAAATAACAGGACATATAGTGTTCTATAGCCTTGATCGGCAACCACTCTGCCGCAGAAAGTAATGGCAAACTACTGTGGGATAATATTTTGCCCAGTCAGTCATGTCTCTTTCGAGACATGATCATCCAAGCGGTTTTCACGTATGGCACTTAAGTGACTATTTCATTGACAAATAATGAATTCGACAGCAAGCGTGATTTAGCCTAAACTGTTTATTTTTCAGCCGAATTTAAATTAACTCTAAACTGATTCAGTTGGTAGGTATAGATATGTCTAGATTAGCAGTATAGCACGGCGTTACTCGGGTGTAATGAAAGCTCTAAAACTAATCCATGGTCCTGGAGCTCAGACTCAGCCTAAAGAATATTTGTGTGAAGTTTAGTGAGAATCGGATAAAAATTGTGGATTAGTATAAAGCACATACAGACAGATACACACACACACATCTTGCCTGGTGTGTGTGTATGTATGTGTATATATATATATATATATATATATATATATATATATATTTAACGTAAACTGAATTTTGAAGGCTAAATAAGTCCTCTGAGTAAATGGTATCATGGATGAGGTTAAGAACTACAATTATACCAACTTAGAAGCAAAAACTGAAATAAAAGGGCTGAAAAATACAGACATACAGATAGATAAAGACACACACACACAAACATCTTGCCTTATATATATATATATATATTATCGACTTTCTGCACTATTGTCAGAACTGCAAACTTGAAACTTCTGAATATCGTTTTTTATGTCTTTGTCTATGAGTGTATGAAATTTGATTAAAATCGGACCACTCCTTATATAACCCAAATTTTTCGATATTTATCGGGAGTACCTCGACACAAAAACTAGCTAAGAACAATCACAGACGCTTATAGTACAACTGTGTAAATTTTCAAGAAAATCGGTTTAGCCATTTCGGAGTCTATAGATAACGGACACACATACACACACACACACACAGAGTTCCATTTATAAATAAGTTTAGATAGATATTTACCAACAAACTTCCATCTGAGCCTAATTTAAATATTACCGAAATTCAGATTTTTAATTATTCACAGAATTCTATTTTATTAAATCTTTTTATACCATTGAAAGCAAGATTTTTCGTGATAGATTATTTACAGCTTTCGTGTACATAAGACATAAGTAAACATTCAGTAGATATAAACATTTTCCTGATATTTTCCTTGAGCATTATTTATTTTCAGAGTCACTTAATTAATTTACAGCTCAAAATAGCAATTACCTGATGTTTGCCCGAAGCAAGTCATCAAGGCTATTTACACGTGATGGAGTTGATTGCGAAACCGTAAAATGATCAAATAAATGCACGGCGATTGCGTTCGGTATCGAGGTTTATATGAATGAATATTTGTGAGTTTTCAAATTGATTCGCTTTGATAAAATAACAAGTCTAGAATGGCGGGTAGCATATCAAATTTAAATGTAAATCAATATTTACTAAATAAAATTATGTGACCAATAACTGTAAAATTTTAAAGATTCACTTATGTTTGCAATACATAGAGATTCAGGTTATATTAGGATTATTTAGTTATAAATAAACAATATTTATTGCTGGGTATGCCGGGTTATATTAGTGTGTGTCGGGTTTTCTTAGTTGTTTCAAGTTTTGGAAACATTTTTAGTTTTGATACTGCAAGAACTTACTCTGTTTAAAGCCTGATGACCATTCGAGGTAAAGGGTTACATTAACGGGTAGTTTAAGGATAGGGGAGGAAATAACGGTTAACTCTGGAATCGAACAAGTTAAGAGTGTTGTGATCGCGGAAACATCTGATTGAGAAACTGTTCACAGGAAGATGTTCGAGTCTTACTTCTCGCCAATATATTACGGAGGGAATTTTAGTGGTTTTCTACAATGAAAGTATGACTGTTTCTAGCCGTGAGAGTTAGAACTAAGGACTGTGGTTTTTTCGAGGATTTTTCATAGAAGTAGCAACAAAACATTAACAGACTTGACACCTCTAATTGTAATAGTGAAAGCATAATCCTAACTACTTATAATCTGTGGCCCTTAATAATAAATTAGAAGTTCAGAATTAAACAAAAATGGCAGTGGACTGACAAATATATATTTCTAAAAAAAAATAACCGTATCCTACAGAAACTTATGAAAGATAATGTTAAGCATGTGGACGCATACTTGTGATATTATTCATTGACAGTTCTTAAAACGTAGTTAAGCACTAAATGCATATGTATACGTCCAGTAGCTGGAACGTGTCCATAAAAATTTGATCAAAAAGCGTCTTGCACTTGTCTATTGAAAAATTGTTGTTCTCCTTCATGACAACGCAAGATTGCATACAGCTGGAATAAAACAGGAAAAATTGGAAATCGCTTGATCTTTTCCGGATTACGTTCACTATTTGTCGTAAAATCTTCTGATGACCAAGTTGAATTGGAAGTAAACGAAGACGATAAAAAATTGGAACTCGTTTGATCTTTTCAGAATTACGTTCACCACTTGTCGTAAAATTGATGACCAAGGTGAGCTAGAAGTAATTGTCATATTGAGGAAATAATTGTAAAAAGTAATGTTTCAGCTTAATTACAAATCATAGGTGACAGTTAAGAATAAATTTTGAGTACGCTAAGTTACGACAAACTTTAATGCAAATGGCAGTAGATTGACGAGAATAAATCTCTACAAAATGTGAGCTCCATGAAAAAGGTAATGTTGTACGTGTGATACAATCGTTGATATTATGATCTTAAAATGTAATTAAACACTAAATACATAATTGAACATCCAGCATCTGCAAGGTGGCCATAAAATTTTATAGAAAAGAGCATCACACGCGTCAATAGAAAAATGCTATTTCCCATTATAACACAAGTCCTCATACAGCCAGAATAACACCAGAAAAACTGGCTATCGTTTCAAGAGTAATGTCACCATTTGTTGTAAAGTTGTTTAATGAGCAGGATTAGTTAAAAGTAAACAACAACAAGCATAAAATATCAACCACTCGTCCAAGTCCTTCTGGGTTACATGTTACTAGTAGCACGCCTAAACCTGACATGAATAAATACCCCCCTTTTAAAAGCTGGACAACTGTTAATATTTGAGATTCATTAGAATCCAAAAAACTGTTCTACTATAATTTTAAGTTCTTTTGTTTATTTTAAAAACGATGTTATTATTTTGTTTTGAAGCTTATTTTTTATTGAGTATTGAGTTCTATCCAATAAAAGTATCCATTTTTAAACACCTTTCCTATTTCTTTAAGGCGTTCTCACATTCTTAAAGCAAAAATTTAAGAATGTTTACTCTTAATAATTAAGAAGAAATAAAAATAAATATTTAACAAATATTTTTATATAGAGCCACCGCTTGAACCATTCTTTTAAAATAATTAACAGAGAATTGGTCTAAATGAAGCATTAAATGCACACTTATACGTTCATCGGAAGCAACGTCCCCATAAGATTTTGGTCGAAAAGCACTATGCACTAGTAAATAAATGTTGTTTTCCATAGAAACGCAATGTCGCATCCAAATCCAGGACCTTCTCAATCTTCCTGCGCTGCTCTCTCCGCTGATTGACGGCCTCGGCTTATCTCGTGTTGGTGAAGATATTTATGTTCGGGTTTTGAATTCAGTTTTCTTTTCCACAAACGTTTGCCGCTGAAGACTATAAGCCACAGTTTTATCATATTTATCTATAGCTTTGAGGGGAGGGAAGAGGAAATAGAACATATATTCATCAGTCAATTGCCGTATGTGATACATGCTTGGGCGATTATATCTCTTTCAAAACTAGGCAGATGATTTCCCCTCAGTAGGATTTTATTACTTCGTGCGGTAGACTGTTTACCCACCAAGGCGATATAACCATATCTCTCCTGCTATTCAATCCATTGCTGGTGGGAGAAGTGGTGGATTAACACCTTTCCAAAGGGCATATGTGCGTAAGTGAATGCAACGAACTCAACAGGATTTCAAACTCGGCTTTCGGATCTTTCAATCGATTGGGCACAGTTCCGCAGATGTGGCATAGAGTAAGAAAAATAAGGGAAACTAGTTTGAAGCTCGTTTGATATTTTCTCCTACACCTGCCATATTCCCCTGACATCACATCAACTGATTATTACCTTTCACGCTGTAAAATGACTTGACTGCTAAAAATTCCTTTAATGAAAACCAGATTCATAAATTTATCGAACATTTTTTTCATATGAAAACCTGCGGTGTTTTGCTCAAAAGAACTGTCCGATAAGTGGCAGCAAGTCATTTGAAATAATGGTGAATATATGATAAAATACAATGGTACTTTAGATATTGAAGAATGCAGCAGATAAACAAAAAAGGGAATTGTTCAAAGGGGGTATAAATTACCGCAGTTCCCGCTTTATTAACCGCCATTACATATTGGATGTACCCAAATTTTAGCATGGAATATTTAGCTAAAAATGGGCACATCACAAAGAATAAAAATTATAACTTTGATTTTATGTGACATTCTTACTAACCATGAAGAAACACTTAAAGTATTAACACCAATTAAACTATTGGTACTTTTTTGTGAGCTAACGTTTACTAAGAGAATTTTTTGAAAACAAGAATTTTAGTACATTTAATCATGCATTTATTGAGAATTGTTTTAAGTGTTTTTCAGGGAAAGTAAATTCATAATAGCTACAAAGAAATATACTGGTATCAATTACATAAGGTAATATGCAAAAAAAAAGAAAAGACATATGGCACTTTTCTGTAAATGAAGTCTCATACCATACATACAAAAACTCAATTTCTAATAACTGCATATCAAGAAAAAGACACACACAGCCATCTGCAATATAGCAATCAAAGAAAATATGGTATTTCTACAAGGCAAGCATCAAAATATTCTGCTATTCTATAAACTTCTTAATTTCTTGGTTGAATGTTTCAGGGATATTTTAATTGATATCATTTTAAACTTCCAGAACTAGTTTCAAAGCTAAGCTTTATGCATACCCGGATTCCTGGAGAACCCCTCTCTTTTTCGTGGTCTTCATCACCTACTCATACACGATACTGCTATATTTGAAGCAGGGTATTCATTTAAAATAAGCAAAAAAAAAAAAAAAAAAAGAAAAGAAAAAACATCCCGGCGTCAAATTTTCTTTTATGGGCCTTGTCCCTTCATGACATAGGCTATCATGGCTTTCCACGTCTCCCTATCTTTGGTGGTTCTCAGTACGCTTTCCTCTGTTATACCGCGCAACCCCTGTTCCGCCATCCACCTGGACATGTCAGTCAAATACGTTAAATGCTGTTTTCTCCTGTTTCTCCTTCCCTCTATCTGGCCTGTTAGTATCAGGTTCTCCAAGCCCTCTTTCCTCATTGCATGTCCCAGTAACTTCAGTTGTCTTTTCCTGACGCTCAGTATTAATTTCCTATTCGTTTCCATCCTTTCCAAAACCTCATCATTGCTCACATGCTCGGTCTATGATATCCGCAGCATCCTGCTATAGAATCACCTTTCAGTTGACTCAAGTTTTTCCTTCATCTTTGATGATATTGTCCAGTATTCACTGCTGTATTGAAGCACTGACATCACATAGCAATCCACTACCCTCTTCCTTGTTTCTAGTAAAATTTTCCTATCTTTTAATACTCTACTCAGCTTCTGGAATGAGTCATTTGCCATGTCCATTCGCCTTCGGATTTCTGTGTCACACTTTCCGTCTTCTGTTAAAACACTTCCCAGGTATTTAAATTTTCGTACCTGCTTGATTTTAGTATCCCCCGCCTGTATTTGGCATTTTGGGCTGCCCTTTTTGCTGATGACCATGCATTCGGTTTTCTTGCAGTTTATTTGTAGTCCTTTCTTATCACTCTCTTCAGCTACCTTCTGTAGGAGGTCTTGTAGTTTTCATTTCCGTGTCTGCTATCAGCATTGTATTATCTGCGTTCTTTATGTTGTTTAAATTGTGGACTCCGATGACGAATCCTGGCATAACATCTAGGGTCCTCAGAATAGTCTCGCTGTAAAAGTTAAATAGATCCGGTGAAAAGACGCATCCTTGTCTTACGCCGCTATCTTTGTATATCTGCTGAATTCGTTTCTTGTCCGTATGTAGGCGGTTTGCTTCTAAAAAACAGGTACTTGATCACTTTTATGTCTTTCCCAAATAGGTCGAGGCTGCTGAGCATCTTCATCAATTCTTTGTGGTGTATTTTTCGAACGCCTTCGCATAATCGATAAAACATAGGTACACGTCCTTCTTCTGCGTCAAATAGGTCGGTAAAAACAGCTTTTACAAATATAGAACATATTGAAACATATATTTAACACAATTTACCATATGCATGAATCTATTATAATTCATCTCGAGTCTACTTTTGTTAGTTTGTTAGTTCCTTAATTATTTCGATTGAACGTTAACGCGCCTCAAATACCTAATAAATAATGATTTATTCCGTTCTGACCGCGTGAAAACACGGAAATAACATATCAGAGGCATTAATTGTCCCAGTGAGAAAATGAAAGAAAAAAAAAACCTAGGGAATATAGAAGAGCTTGTTGTCTGTTTCAGTGAATTAGAACAAAATGTCATTTTAATTTTTTTATTACTTTTAATTGCATTCCTTTAGATATAGATTTATATTCACGGTTGTTATTGCAATATTTACATAAAGGTATGCTCAAAAATTTAACGATGGGATAGGGCTATATCTGTGGATATGTTATCGTTGTAGAACTTGCCAGGATCTAATTAAATCATTAACTTAAGATTTAAGACTCATCAGAATAATAAAAGAGAGAACAGCGAAATTTTTGCGGGTCCTTTTAATTAATTACTTTCTTATTTTACAAATAAGTATTGCTTGGGTTTTCCTTCCTAAACTTTTATCTGAATTAGTGGGGAATTTCAACATATTCGTCATTTCATTTTTTTCTTTTTGAGTTACATGGGCTATTCATATGAATAGTTACTGCTGTTTGTAATCATCAAGTGATGTAGTTTCTCAAGTCCAGTAGCTGTTATCGCTCTTTCCAGTATTAAGTGAGGTTTCCTTCCTAATCTTTTATTTGAATTAGTGTGGAATATTAACATCTTGTTTATGTCATTATTTTACAGGTTCTATCCATTTTAGTTGACGCTACTGTTGGACGTCTTCACCTAATGAAGAACTATGTTGGATCTTACCATAGATTACAAACACACTCTGTGAAAGTGCTGTTTAGGGGGTAATTGCTCGAGAAGTAGGTTTTCCATGAACCTATACTGTGGAGAAATTATGGAGAAAGATTAAGATGTAGACCAGTAAGAATCTTCATCAATCAACTTATACATGACACCGGGATCAGAAATGAAGACGTGGGTAGAGCTATAGATAATAAGAATGGATGTAAATAATTGGTCAGAGGTATTCGTCCTAGGACAGTCATATACATAGAAGAAACCAGCTTCAAAATTCGATTTCTGTTTTTAATCATTTCACCCCAAGCAAGGCAGTTTCACTGCTACTACTGCGCAGTAGGTTACATAGGAGAAGAGTGACGAGTAAGAGGAACAATTTGGAAGGGGTGTTAGAGAATGGGTAAGAGAGAGAAATGATAATACTGGTATAATGAGAGTGCGTGGAGAAGAGAGCATGAGGGCAAGGATGCGATTCAGAGGGATATGAGATGACTATTAACCTTACGTTTAAATTCTTGGAGACTGTAGCTGTCGGGGAAGCAAATATATGGAAGGGAATTCCATAGGCGGGAAGTGCGAGAAAAGAAGCTATTAGAGTAGAAGTTTCGGTTTCATTTTATTGATTTTACTGTAAAAGCGTGGGACCTAGTTGCTAGTCTATTAGCTCGAGTAAATTCATGCAGAGGGGGTACTAGTGAGCTCAGTTCATCGGAGCAGAAGCCATGAAAATATTTGTAGAAGAAACATAGGGAAGCCACATTACACCGGTGAGAAAGTGGCTGCATCTGAGCTGCCAAGTCGGGATCAATCACATTACAGATTCCCCGTTGCATTTTCTCAAGAATCCCGAGGTGAATAGCAGGGGCATCCGACCAGATGTGGCAGTAGTATTCAATACACGGGCGGATATATATATATATATATATATATATATAGGATGGATTGAATAATTTTATAGCTGTCTAAAGATAAAATACAATCCTATATAAGCATGAACATCTAAAATAATAAACATGCTGATTAGGCTGTGATACAAAACTAAACTTATTTATAAATGGAACTTTGTGTGTGTCCGTTTCCGTTATCTATATAGACTCCGAAACGGCTGAACCAATTTTCTTGAAAATTTACACAGTTGTACTATAAGCGTATGCGAGTGTTCTTAGCTAGGTTCTGTGTCGAGGTACCCCCGATAAATATCGATAATCGAAAAAATCGGGTTATAGAAAGGATGGTCCAATTTTAATCAAATTTGATATACTCATAGACAAAGACATAAGAAACGATATTCAGAAGTTTCAAGATTGCAGTTCTTACAATAGTGCAGAAAGTCGATAATATATATATATATATATATATATATATAAGGCAAGATGTTTGTGTGTGTGTGTCTCTTTGTCTGTATGTCTGTATTTTTCAGCCCTTTTATTTCAGTTTTTGCTTCTAAGTTGGTATAATTGTAGTTCTTAACCTCATCCATGATACCATTTACTCAGAGGACTTATTTAGCCTTCAAAATTCAGTTTACGTCGAAAAGACTTATTTGATATCGATACCAGGAAATTAAAATTTGACTTACATCCATTCATTTTTCTTTCAATCTACGGTTTCGCTTTAACTGGAAACAACTATTGCCTTTTAGTCTTTTGTGCCAACGTTCAAAGAGTCTGAGCTCCAAAACCATGGATTAATTTTAAAGCTTTCATTACACCCGAGCAACGTCGTGCTATACTGCTAGTATTATCATAAAACTGTTTAAAACCATTCTTCGCGAAAATGTTTCAAATTGTTAAAAATCATATTACCTATGAAATATTGAAATATACATAAAAGAAAAGATTATATTTTAGCTATATACATTAAAAATGGTTGTCTATATCTATTTACATTTTTGACTGAATCTGTAATTGCAATATTATACGATATATTTCTCGTAAATCGATTCATTACACCCGAGCAACGCCGGGCGATACTGCTAGTTCTATTCATAATTGTAAGTATTCATTAAAGACCTTTCTGTTGGTGGCTACAACCTGAACAATATATGATAGATGACAGTGCTAATAGCAGATCCAGAAAAGAAACTACAAGACCTGTTATATAAAGTAGTTAAAGAAAGCGATAGGAAAGGACTACATATAAACTAAAAACAAAATGCATGGCAATCAATAGAATAGGGGAGCCACAAATGCCAATTACAACTTGGTGGATACTAAAACCAAACAGGTGCACAAATTTAAATACCTGTGAAGTGTTCTAACGACAAACAGAAAGTGCGATACGGAAATCTGAATGCGTATTGGCATGGTCAGGGATGTATTCCCGAAGCTGAGTATGAAGAGACAGGAAGATTTCGCTAGAGGCAAAGAAGAGAGTACTGAACTGTTATGCGATATCTGTCCTTCAATATGGCATGGAATGCTGGACAATCTCATCAAAGATAAAGAAAATACTTGAAGCAATTGAAATGCGATTCTACGGGAGGATGCTGAGGATACCATGGACGGAACACGTGAGCAATGACGAGGTTTGGGAGAAAATGGATATGAGAAGAAAACTTGACATTAGGAAAAGGTAGCTGGAGTTTTGGGGACATGTACTCTCGGAACGAGAAATCGGGGAGCCGAGTTCGAATTCCAGTTAAATCCATTGTATTAACTTTCGCACAAATAACCTTGGAAAAGGTATTAATCCGTCTCTTCCTTCCAGTTATGGGTTAAATAGCAGGACAGATTGGGTTCTATAGCCTTGGTCGGCAACCAGTCTACCACAGAAAGCAATGGCAACCTAATGCGGGATAATCTTCTGCCCAGTCACTCATGTCTCTTTCGAGACATGATCGCCCAAGCGTGTATCACATATGGCACTTAACTGACTTACCACTCCTTACTGACTGGGGAAGGGAGGTTTGGAGAATCTGATGCTCACGGGACTGATAGGGTGGGGGAAGAAAGACAAGAGTAAAACAACGCATGGTATACTTGATGGATTTGAGCAGATGGCTGGTGAAGCGGAGATTGAGAAGGATAAAAGAAGAAGGGTATTAAGAGCGACAAGTTCTAGTGAGATGTAGAAAAACACGATTGCCCATGTTCTTAAGAGACACGGCACATAGAGGAAGAAGTAGTAGAAGAAGATATTAAGTTTAAAAGGAATGAAATTAATTTCACAAGTTTGAGCTGATAATGATTTAGTGATACAAGTCCTACTAACTAACCCATATGCGAGGGGAGAACAGTCGAATTTATGCATTTTCTAAGAGTTTTTGTGCTTAAGTGATTATAATGAGGCCAACTGGAATAGGAAGTCGGCTCTCCGATTAAAAATTTGCAGCAGTTATCTATGTCACCACCCTCATATCCAGGCTTAGATCGATTGGTATTTTTCAAGCGATTGCACACTTACCAGTTTCGACGTTGTTTAACTTCGGTGATCGTTGAGGAATTGGCCTCTCAACTTAATACAACCGTAGGCCCTCAAGGTCCTTGCATTTGAATTGAAAGATAAAAACTTATTATCATAATTGTGTCATTTTCATCATAATTCGATTTCTGCTGTGGTCACACCACCTACCAAGTCTGTGGAAAGAAGGCGAGAAGTGGCGTGTTGTTATGATGATATCTTTTCTAGCTCCCATAACATCACAAGAGTTACAGGGACAAAGTTTTTTCTTAGTGTGTTGGCTGTAAAAGATAATTTTTTTCTAAGGCTGGGATTTCCAGGGTTTCTTTCAATGTGTTGTTTTGTTCTTTATTTTATCATTCCAAGCGCACCTACTATCACTGGTGCTATTCGCGTTTTTGATTTCCACATTTTTCTACATTTCAACTTCTAGGTCTTTATAGATTGATAGGTTTTTCAAATTGTTTGGTTGCTATGTTACAATCCGCTGGACAAGCTATATAAATTGATAGGCAAGTTTTGTCTTTTCGTTTTTTGAAAATAATGTCCGGAGTAATTGCTCCAATTTTTTGTCTGTGTAGATGGCGTAATCCCATAGAATGCTAACTTCTTCTATTTTTGTAACTGTTGTTGGGGAATGTTCATACCAGTGTTTGCGCATATTCCAAAGTGTTTGGACATTGTCCAGTTTAAATATTACCTTGCTCTATGATGGCGATTTTTATATTCGTTTGGTGCAAGGATAAAACATCCTAGAGATTAGATAGTCTATTGTTTCCTTGTATTTGTCACAGAACCTGCATTTTGTATCCACATTATTATGTATGATTTAATATTATTATTATTAGTAGTAGTACTAATAGTATCAATATTATTTTTGATTTATGTAGTAAAATTATTTCCGTCCGAGCCCAGAGACCTAAGGTCAGAAATTGCATTATGTCGTTTTGACTGAGCATTTTCTGAGGAAAAAAACAAAAAAGAAAAACTAAAAAAGAAAAAAGATTCCATATATTTTACATAGATAAAGCCCTTTACAAGACGTGGATTGTATTTGTGAGTACAATTATTTCCCTTTATTTAAAACTTGGGCTACCAAGAATCCCTTCAATGAGTCTATCGAAATCTGTTCTAGTCAATCCAAGAGCTCCAACTACAACTGGAATTGTTGATGTCCTCATGTGCCACAGTATTTAGACTTCCATTGCAAGGTTTTGGTAATTTTATAGTTTTTTTTGAAGATCTTCAAAGTTACATTACAGTCTGCAGGGTCTGTCAAGTCAATTAGAAGACACAGTTTGTTTTTGTGGTTTCTGATCACGATTTCTGTGCGATAAATTTGATTGGTTTGCCTGTGTGTATTGTAAAGTCTCACGTAACTGTTACATATTCTATCTCTGTAATCGGGTCTGGGTGATGTTTATACCAATTTCTCGAAGTTTCCTTTCCATAAAAGTTACATATTTTTGAGCACAGATATCGGCCTACTCTGTCATGCCGGGTTTTACAATCAATGCGTGGTAACAATGTGCAACCTGATACAAGCTGGTCAATTCTTTCCGGATATTCATCACAGAATCTTCATTTTTAGCTAACGCAACATGTGTGCTTGGAAATTTCTATTTAGCAAGTACTGATCTTGTGCAGCAAGACTAAAACCTTAGGTTACAGAGGTTTATCTTTGATCTCTGTTGTAAACTTATTTACTTTCCGGTCCCAGCCAGAGACCTAAGTGTCATAACGACCTTTTCAATTCATATCTAGGTAAAACAAGCTACAAGGACATGCACAATTTATATCGATATAACACTTGATAGTATGCAAGCTGAGCTTATGGGGACACTTTTTCATCTCTTTTATGAATGGGCTCCCATGAAACACTTCAATGAGTCTTTCAGAATATCAGTTTACTGTTATTATTGTTATTATTATTTGACGTTGTTGCTAATTTCTATATGAATCTTGAATAAAAAAAAGTAAAATTATTTAACAGGAATGACAATGATTTTTTTCATAAAACACGTCAATGATACAAAAAATTAAAAAAAGAAGATATGTTTTAAATTGCTCACTATTGCAATTTACACTGAAATTTAGTAAAATAATACAAAATCCTAAAAAAATAAAACGGAAACAGGGGCGTTTTTCTCAATTATTATTATTATTATTATTATTATTATTATTAGATACACATCGTGTTTGAAGTTTTCCTATTTTAAAGGTAGACATATTTTTACTGAAATAGTTGGGTTTGAATAATTCATCTTCCTTGTCGCTCTTGCCGGTATTATCATTATTATACATTTATAATTCATAGCTGCTTCGATAAAAAGCTTAAAAATAATTTCCCCTGTGAGAAAAATAAAATAATTGACCTGAGAAAATTAGCGATAGTGATGATTCTGGGGCTGCTGGGAATTTTTGAGTGTTAAATTTTAGCAATTTTTACATCAAGAAGTTTTCTTTTCCAAATCTTTTGATAATAAGACACACGCACACACACACACACACACACACACACATATATATATATATATATATATATTGAGTGAGAAAGAGAAAAAGAGACATATAGGTATATATGTATTATATATATAGAGAGAGAGTGAGAAAGATATATATATATATATATATATATATATATATATACACTATGTATGCATGAATATGTTTTTTATGTTTCTAGGTGGTGTGAGTATGTATGAGGTTATTTGTAAAAGGGAATATTTTTTCAATGTGTTTGTGACTTGGAATTTGTGAATCTGAAAAGGTTTTTGTTTTACATTCCTAACGATAAGATATATTGAAAACGATTATATTCATCCCTCTATCTAGTTTTTTTTTTAAATTGCAGATAAAAATGTTTCATTTCTTGAGTTTGAGAAATGATTATTGTGATTACAGGGCAAAGGAATAGCCTGGAACACCAGTCAAGCCATCAAACTCAATATCAGCCAAAATGGCGACAACTTATCATTGGCTCCTTTAGGTTCGGTTTTATAAACATTAAAGCCGCATTAAAAAATATATTTGTTCTCCGTTATGAAAGTTGAAGAATTTGAAGGAAATTATGCAATGTGCTACGATGCATCTAAGAACAATGAGTCTTGAGTTCCAGTCGACCATTCAGCCTGGCCTGACTCTAAGGAAAAATGGCTATACTAACACAAACCTACGGGCATGCATCCACAGAGTTGACTTTGTTGATCTATCTATCTATCTATCTATCTATCTATCTATCTTGTAGCCAGTACTACTTTCAGATTTTAATGAAAATATTTTGCTCAAGTCAAATAACCGCTGTTACGCCTCCCAGTAATGATGGTGGTCCTCTTTTCTAAACTTTTGTTTGAAGTGGTGCGAAAAGTCAAAAAGTTTTAAACATCTCATTCTTTTCTCTTTGAGTTACATGTGCTATGCATTTGAGGTGTTTCCGGTGTTGAAAATCTTCAAATTATTCCTGTCATTTGGCAGAGTTCTTTGTCTGCGAGTTTGTTGCAGCAGTCCATGATGTTCGAAAGGTTAACTTTGTTAACACCTACAAGATTTGTCCGTACAAGTTTTGTTCATTTTCAACCACTGATCTGAAAAAGCGATTGTATACTTGTGCCAGTTTAGATATTTCTGAAGTGTTTAATGCTATACATGACATCAGTTTGAGTGTCTAGATCTGATGAGACTATTTAAGAACATGACTCGTGTTTTAGATTGTTGTTCACATATGTAAATTATATTCTATATTTGCGCACAATTAGGTACCTCACCTGAGTACGTATAATTATCCCCAAATTACGTGAGCCTTTCTTAATGTTTAACCTTCAAAGGCGATTCTTGTCTATTGTTACGCAGCTTTTGCTCCAGTCGTCTGGCTCATTGAGAGTAGCTTAGTAAACAGAGTGACTGAAAAATCTATGATCGTGCTTGCTACTTCCAGTTTCATTCGGTTTTTCTCACAGATGTCTGTTGATATAGGTCTAGTGATGAGTCTAACATGTGCCACTTGATATTAGATTGGATGTGTTCGATTTTAGTCAGTTTTTCACTGCCATAACTACTTCAAAATTCTTTTTGTGAACGATTCGAATTTTCCAGGGTTTCTATTTTGATGTTGAAACACACGGATCAGCGAGATTAAGACCCAAGCTTGCCTTCATAACAGAATTCACATTGTTAGGAAGCTTCAAAGATCTTCTTTAGGGTCTGTTACTAACTTGTGTTAAATCATTTCCTCTAAGCAAGGCAATAAAGTGGTTTCTATGAGTGAAAGAAACAGAGAGATGGACATATTGTAATATAACAATCTGGCCCCACCCGAGGAAGGCTGATGCAAGCGGGGGTGTTTCCGGTCGTTGAAAGGAACGGATGTTGTTTGACCTTATTTCCGGCAGTAGCGGAAATGGCTACAGAGGCAAACAGAACAGGTGTCTCTGAGAATTACGTGGGCGTGCGTGGGCGAGGCAAAACCGGAAGAAAAAGTCCCGGTTCTGGAAGATTATATAAAGACCTCGTCACACGGATTCGCCAGTAGCAGAGAACGGCCGGTAAAGCAGAGAGACAACACAGGCAGACTACACTCCCGTCAACCCATTTGAAGCGCGCTCTCTCAATTCTCTGTTCCCTATTCTACACGGTCCATCGTCATTAATAAAAATATAACTTCATATTTTTATATATATGCGTGTTTGTTGTTTGTCGCCCAGAGGAATAATTTGGTGCCTAGTGACTTGCTGTTTTGAGACAACAAAACAGTTAGAATGGAGCTGGTTGCCACGGCGACGATTGAAATTCAACGGACTTAAAACTACCAGATAGAAAGAAAAAAGAAGACGAAAATATATAGCAGCCGCACGACTATAGACATCAGCCAAGGTAGGTGACTCTTTGATTTGATAGTGTGTGTGTTTTCTGCTCTTGTTTATAAGTCTAGTTAGAAAAAAAAATGGAACAGCATACTTTTGCCGATCTGACCCTAGAATTGAGAAATGTGGATTGTTCGGTGTCGAACACATTAAGGGTAGAACGGAGGGGGTGCAGGACTATATGCAGAGAGTAGTACGCCTAGCGGAGAGCGCATAGGGGGTTGACGGGAGGAATAAAGTTGAGATATTTACCTATCTGTAAGTATAAAACATCTGAGTTAATGATTTATTTTTTTTGTTAATATTTTACCATATATGTGAAGTGAGTTTACTGGTATGTTGCTTAATTAATCTTACTTTTAGTGAGTAAGTGAAATGTAAAATCATGTAAAGGAAGTTTCTTCTACTCTTTAAAGTGGATAATTGGATTAACTTGTTGATAACAATGTTTTCTTTGGTTTGTGCAGTGTTAGGTTTTCTTTTTTTTGGATTTCTTTTCAATGACTGTACACTACAAAATGATTTACATTTCTATGTTTGTGAATTATGCTTTTGTGCAGGTTCCCATCAATTCAACATCCTCTGTGAATTTTCATTTATGTGACTTGGGAAATATCTTTTGAAGATATATTAATTTCTGAAAACTTTATATTGACACGGATAGACCTGCAGATTCCACAGTTGATCGAAACATTGATGAATCATGTAAATGATGAATTTAAGCAAATTGTAATAGAACGTGAAAGGCTGTTGTTAAAATACAAAGATTATAGGTCTATGACTCGCAGAACTAAGCGGTCCGTGTTGCCCTTTGTAGGGAAGCTACAGCTCACACCCATAAACGTCTCTGGTTCAGTGGTTTGGTCCCCAATTACGCAGAAATTTCCCAATTTTTCAGTGGACACCATGCCGGTAGAATTGCACGATATGGAGGAGATTCCTATCCGCAAACTAGTAAATACCTTGGAACAGATAGATATGGAAAGATTTAGTGAAGGATATGAAGAACTCCCGAAGAAGTTGACGATAGGAGTCATTGCTGGCATAGTCGGCGTTATGATAATCCTTGGAATAATAGCTAGGAAGCGGATTTTTAAGTGTGAAAGAAGCAACAGTGCTTCGGGAAAGGAAAGGGAGTTATCCGTTGTGAATAGTACTCCGGGGTCAACGAGTGTTCAACACTCAAATGTCTCTGCGTTAAACAGAGAGATGTCAACAAATCAGATATGCTTGGATTCGAATCCAGAGGAAGTAGTTCAGGGAATGGAAAACATTGTACAAACTAAGGAACTACGAGTCACGGGTCCATTTTTTAGACTAAATTAATATAGATGAAACCTCTAATCCTCCACAAGTAAATTGCATGCAGATTAAGTTTGGAATCAGGGTAATTTTCTTCATTTTCTATTGAACATTTCTCGGTCAGACTATGAATGATATGTACTGCAGATAATGGCCATTTTTCTGTGTTCAAACATAGTATGTTTGAAATTAAATTAAATTAAATGAAGTTACATGTGTAACAATAAACTCGAGCAGAAACACGCATGGTGTTGGTCAAAGGTCATTTACTCGATGTCAGTTTAGAAACTGGGGCGCGGTTACCGCCTATAATCATGTGGTTATGCATCGAGGCGTCTACGCTTATGGACAGAGTCGAGAAAGAAAATGAACATTTTTAAGAACTTTGCCCAATTCTGTGAAAATGGATATTAAAAAAAAAAAAAAAAAAAAGAACAATGAAACATCGAGCTGGTAGAACAATTTTCACGATGGACACGAACATTGTTGGGTTGCCGATGTAGGCTCCCCTATATATTTTTTTGTTGTTTTTTTTTTGTTTCGGCATGCACATGTTTTGTTGTTTTGGCGTGCACATGTTTTATACAATTGTCGGGCTTGTTTGGCATGGGGAGGAGTGTGAGGGTGTTGCGCTTAAAATGTTCTTAGGTGAACATTTTGGAAAATGGGTGGGCGAGGAATGTAATATAACAATCTGGCCCCACCCGAGGAAGGCTGATGCAAGCGGGGGTGTTTCCGGTCGTTGAAAGGAACGGATGTTGTTTGACCTTATTTCCGGCAGTAGCGGAAATGGCTACAGAGGCAAACAGAACAGGTGTCTCTGAGAATTACGTGGGAACGTGCGTGGGCGAGGCAAAACCGGAAGAAAAAGTCCCGGTTCTGGAAGATTATATAAAGACCTCGTCACACGGATTCGCCAGTAGCAGAGAACGGCCGGTAAAGCAGAGAGAGACAACACAGGCAGACTACACTCCCGTCAACCCATTTGAAGCGCACTCTCTCAATTCTCTGTTCCCTATTCTACACGGTCCATCGTCATTAATAAAAATATAACTTCATATTTTTATATATATGCGTGTTTGTTGTTTGTCGATATACAACAATATATATATATATATATATATATATATATATATGGCTCCAGTTTCTGAAAGGTTTTTTCTGTTGCTGAGGTGATGTGTCGTCCCCCGTGGGGATCTTCATATCGAAATGGCCATTCAACATCTTTGAATTAATCCTTTTTTAATATATATATATATATATATATATATATATATATATATATATATATATATAGGAAAAATTACTAAAACGTTGTAAGTTTAAAATGTACTTTTTGACAGTATTTATTTATTTCTATTATTATATTTAATATTTCAGACCGTCCTCGGCCTTTCATCAGAAACAAATCATTTTAAAATTTAAATTAGAAACGTTTTTGCGAGAGCGTTCGTCCGAGAGATTGTTTACATCACGTGACGCAGAAAGCGACAGATTGTTTTAAATATTTGTAAGCGTAAACCTATCTTTAATACTTATAAATTTTGTTTTAGAGAAAAAATTTTAATTGTATCTAAAAAATGTTTGACTATTGAAATATTTATAAAGATTCAAAACACCTAAGTCCCTATTTAACCCTAGCCTGTGTGTAATTTATTTTAAAATCCAGTATTTTTCTTTCTTTCTGCGTGAGTGTATAGAACTAAATTCGGAGTCTATTAGTAAACATTTGCAGTTTTCTAATGTGTGTCCTGATTTATTGAAGTGTTGGGCTATGGGGGAATATTGGTTGTTCTGGCGTTTGCTAAGTCTATGATTATATATATATATATATATATATATATATATATATATATATAAAGAGAGAGATAAGCAGATAGACAGACATACAGATAAATGGAGAGCGAGACATTGACAGAGAAACCAACATACATAGAGGACAACACAGACAGAGTGCTACGCAGGGAGAGTGAGAGAGAGACAAATAGACAGCCAGAAACAAATACAGATAGAGAGACAGACAGAAAAGATGCAGACAAACATATCGACAAACAGAAAGACATAGACAGACATATACACACAGTGACAGAGATAAAGGGAGAGAGAAAGACGCACAGTCAAGCAGATAGACAGACACAGATAGAGAGACAGACAAACAGAACAATAAAAAACTTTCAAGAGGACAGAAGATAGCAATTGACGTTTAATAAAAATCTTTGAAGATCGTCAGTTAAATACCATACGTTATACAAGCCTGGGAGATCATGTCTCGAAAGAAACATGACTAACTGGGCAGAATATTTTTCCGTAGTAGCTTGATATTACTTTCTGCGGTAGACTGATTGCCAACCAAAGCTATAAAATACAAACTGTTCTGCTATTTAACTCTTAGCTGGAGGGGGAATCAACGGATTAATACTGTTCCCAAGGGTATTTGCACGTAAGTGAATGTAAGGAATTCAACTGGAATTCGAACTCGGCTCTCCCGTTTTTAATTCCGAGCGAATAATCACTGCAGCACTACGCACATCCAGGTGAAGATTGTACTGAAGATCGTACTTGACATGTAATCAAAATGCTGGGAGAGAGTTCTCCAAAAATTATGAGAGAGAAGAAAATATCTATATATTTTCCAATTTCAACAATGAAATAATAAAACCTAGCACTCAATCCAGTAATACAATTTAATTCGTAAAATCTAAGAACTAAAGAGAAAAGATTTTCAGAAATATAGAAATATTCATAGACTAGCAGTATAGCCCGGCGTTGCTCGGGTGTAATGAAAGATAAAAACTAATCCATGGTTTTGGAGCTCAGACTCTTTGGACGTTGGCACGAAAGACTAAAAAGCAATAGTTGTTTCCAGTTAAAACGAAACCGTAGACTGAAAGAAAAATGAATGGCTATAAGTCAAATTTTGATTTCCTGGTATATCAAACAAGTTTTTTCGTCGTAAACTGAACTTTGAAGGCTCAATAAGTCCTCTGAGTAAATGATATCATGGCTGAGACTAAGAACTACAATTATACCTACTTAGAACCAAACCCGAAGCAAAAACTAAAATAAAAGGGCTGAAAAGAATAGAGGCAGATAAACAGACACACACACACACACAAACATCTTGCCTTATATATATATATATATATATATATATATATATATATATTATCGATTTTCTGCACTATTGTAAGAACTGCAATCTTGAAACTTCTGAATATCGTTTTTATGTCTTTGTCTATGAATGTATCAAATTTTATTAAAATCAGACCACTCCTTCTATAAACCGATTTTTTTGATTATCGATTTTCGATATTTGTCGGGGGTACCTCGACACAAAATCTAGCTAAGAACATTCGCAGACGCTTATAGTACAACTGTAAATTTTCAAGAAAATCGGTTCAGCCGTTTCGGAGTCTATAGGTAACGGACACACACACACACACAGACAAAGTTCCATTTATAAATAAGTTTAGCTGAAGACACAAGGAAGTTACGGTACGTCGGTGGAAAAAAGTTAGAAGACAAATATCAGCACCGACGACGCTGCAAATTATTTTGATTTTTCGAGAATCTCTCGGTACATAACAGAATCACCAAACCAGATCTGTTAGCAATATTCAATGCACTGACGTATGGCAGACGCCTAAAAGTTCAAGACAGATTCTGGCAAGAAAAATTGTCTAGCGCGACACACTGAATAAATATTGACGATCATTTTCGCAATTTCCAGAGGTTTTAACTTTTATAAGCTGGGATTCACTTTATCCATCAACGTAGCTTGTCGATGCATGTTAAAGTCTTGAACATACGACGTGGCTGTTATCTTAAGTCTTTGAAAATATAAATATTTAATATAAATGGCGGTCCTTCGTTGACATATGCGCAATCGGAACTGTCTTTCGTCTCATCTGCGCAGTATTTATTTATATCACGATAAAAATGAAATGTGAAAAGTGACTCGTCTAATAATGTGAGATAAAGCTCTTTCTCTGTATTTCTCGATGTGAAGGACAAATGAGGGATGAGTAAAATAAAGAGGTGCTCAGCTTCTATGGACACGCGTGTGTCTCCTGAGATATTTAAGTATTTTGCAGACTTTGCGCAAGTAGAACTTTGGGTTCAGCTATTTTGCTTGAGTGGTGGAAGATACATTTTGACATGTTTCCGCTGTTGGGCGGCAGGGTTCGCTTAACTGCATGCCAAAAAGCCACAGTGGCAGATAAGGCTAAAAATTAGAGGAGCAGCATGCGACCTGAGATATATATATATATATATATATATATATATATATATATATAGTGTATCGAGGCAGCAGATAATATTCTAAACATATACTGTTAAATATAAGAGACAATAAATGTTTATTATATTTAATCATAATTATGTTTAGAACGGCTCATGATTAAACATAATAGACATTCATTGTCTCTTATATTTAACAGTATAAGTTTAGAAAAAAAAAATATGTGTGTGTATATATATATAGTCATCCGCTGTATCACAGCTCATCAGTACGGTTAGACATCCGATTGTTTTTAACCCAGGATTGAAACACGACTGAATTGGCGTCAGTTGGCGATTCTACCCCTGAGTTATGTGCGCTCGGTAGAAGGAAGCGGACTTTTTAGCGTATGTATCATACGCCAGTAGCCAGATGCTCTAATTCATTACCGAATGAGCGATGCGTTAATGCTAGAGTAGCTACTGTTGTTTTATATATATATATATATATATATATATATATATCCCCAAGCAAGACGGGACCACTACTATTAAGCAGAAGGTTACACACACACACACACACACACACACACACACACACACACACACACACAGAGGGAGTTGAAAAAGAATACAGGAAAGAAATGAAAAGGGAGATATAAGATGCAGCTGACATAGCATTTAAACATTTGGACATTGTTGCTATCAGGGAAGCAAGTAAACGGAAGGGAGTTCCACATGCCTGATGTTCGGGAAAGAATACTGCTGGCGTAGAAGAAGCGGTTACATTTAACTTTCCACGAGAAAAGGGCGGGGTTTAGATGCTAATCTAGTAACACGCGTAAATTTATGTGGTCGAGCACCAAAGAAAAACTCTCCTCTGAGCCGTTGCCGCGGAAATATTTGTCGGAAAATGTAGAGGGGAGCCACGCCATTGCAAATTCCTTTTTGGATTTTGTCGAAAACTTCGAGACGAATAGCAAGAGCACCCGATCCTATTTGGCCAACGTATTCAATGCTCAGACGAAGGTTAGATTTATAAATGTGCAAGATGGATTCTAACGAGAAAAATTCTTGAAAGCAATTTGGAAAATTAAACCTGTTATAAATGTTACTAAAACTTACTTTCTATAAAGTTAATCATGCGTTCAGAAGCTCAACATGAATTTTTTTATGCCGAAACATATCAAATTGTTTTAAATATTTTCAATTCTAACAGATTCTCATCAAAATTTATTCTCATATCTCGTCTAATATGAACCCTATATATATATATATATATATAGAGAGAGAGAGAGAGACGCACAGTTAGTCAGACAGAGAGACGGAAAAACAGATCGCGAGATAAACGAACAGAACAATAAAAGACTTGGATTGAACGAGACAGAAGATAACAATTGGCGTTTCATTAAAATCTTTGAAGATCGTACTTGACATGAAATCAAAAAGTCGGAAGAGATCCACAGACACTTTCACGTCTAAAAATAAATTTTGCCTAACATTTCAATTTATACATCGGAGAAAGTTTTCTAGCTTTTCCAGCAGACGTTCAACATTTCGTCACTGTCATCTTGTCAGTTAAATATGAGGGCATCTAGTAAGATCCGGTGCCTCGAACGAAGCTTGAAATTGGTGCCTGTCAACAGGCCGTCTCCTGGTTACACGTCCCGATCTTTCAGTCAATATAACCACTCAAAAAAATTAAGTATCTGTCAATGTTTAAACGTAGAGCAGACAAATGAACACAACAATTGAACGGCAGAACTAAAAATACCTGTCTTTTCATCGCATCTATGAATTCTGGTTCTTATTTAACCCGCTATGGAAAGGAAAACACTATTTACGGAAAAAATGTCACACTCTGACCTTTATGGAAGAAGAATCATCCGGGTGTACCTTCTAAAAACAACCCTAAATAAAGACCGCAAGAAACAGTTACAAACTAAGAAACAGCCGAAGCTAGATCAAAGGGAGTGTTATCAGCTAGAAGTGATAGTTTCTGAAAATCAACAGCAGCTTGCCGTGAATCAAATGTCAACAAAGGAAAATGTAGCATAGTCAGAATAAGGATAGGCAACGACAAAAGACAAATATACATAAGATATTTTAATACGAGTAAGGAGTGGCTATCTGTACGGATTGAGAAATCAGAGAGCCGAGTTCGAATTCAAGTTGAGTTCGTTGCATTTACTTACGCGCAATTAACCTCAGGAAAGTTATTAATCCATATCGTCCCTCCAGCTATGGGTTAAATTACAGGACAGGTAGCGTTGAGCTGCTATGTAATATCAAATCTACTATATGGCAGTGAATGTTTGACAACATCCTCGCATTAAAATAAACCTGAGACAACGGGTTTGTTGTTCTACGAAAAAATACTGAGGGTCCTGAGCATGACGCTGAACTGCATCCGGCAGCAAGGCTTCTGATTGGGAGGTTGTGGGGAGCATGGAACCATCTGTTAGGGTCCCAGCTATGGGCAAATAGTTAAACTCCAAACTGGGGTGAAACACACTACGAAAGTATAAATATAGACTTTTACAGAAATATACATAAAAATGGACTTTTATAAAAAATATACATTTTTGGAGAAAACATTATTACCACAACACATTTTTGAAGAAATCAATTATTCTCAGCAAAACATTTTTGAATACACAACTAGAATAAATTTTCAGTTTTCTGAGATAAGAAAGTAGAAAAAAAAAACCCAAAATTAATTATTATCTGACTAAATCAACCTTCTTACTATAACCGAACACTAAAAAAATACCTTAAAACCACATCTTTTTGGTATTAAATAACCTGCAGATGTTGATATGCCATTAAACAAAACACAAATCAAATGAAAAATACTGAGAATATCATGGACGAAATTCATGAGGAAAAAGGGCGTTTTCAGCAAAAATGGATAAATAAATAAGTAAAATAAAATAAAAAAAATAAGGAAAAAGGACACACATTTAGAATTAGAAAATGACAGTTGAAGTCTTTGGGACACATAATTTAAAAATTTAATTCACTTACACATTAATCCATCTTTTTCTCTCTCCAGTTATGTGTTGAATTACAAGACATATTGGGTTCTATAGCCTTCTTTGTCAACTTTGTCAACTTACTACAGGAAAATCTTCTGTTAGTCAGTCTTTCGAGACATGATCGCCAAAGCGTGTATCCCGTATGACACTTAACTGATAAACTGAAGGACGCCCCAGCAAAAAAGGACTACCAACCTATCTAACAGGTTCTCTCAAGGCCTTGTCCAAATTTAAAACCACCTACAACAAATACATTATAGACTTAAAATACATCTTGATATCTTTCAGTGCCATCAGAGGCTACCAGCTGCTTGTATGTTAAGATATATCAGTAAGACAGGCTTCTATAAAATAACACTTTTGGACCTGGCAAACTATTGGCGTTGTTTATATTTGTCTTATATAATGACGAGAGATTAATGTAACATATTCCCTGGAAATTGACGAGATTATAGTCTGTATTATGCAGAGAAAATTAAAGAATGGTAATCTGCGTCCTAACCGTGAAACACTTTTGTCATCCCCGTGTCAGTGAATGTTAGAAATAAAACAACCTGGCTCGCATATAAGTGTGAACGGTTTGATGGGTTTGCTTAAGACTTTATTTCATTGATCACTTTTCTGTTGTCGTATCTGTCATGGTGATGTATTTTCAATGTAATATAGATAATCGTGTACTAGCGTTTACGCAATATACTCGAATTTCTCTCTCCATTTATTTCATATTGTCCATATTTCCTTCTAAATTTTCATTTCCCTCAGGCTCTTTTTAATTCAATTTAATTTCTTATAAGGAAAAATTCTACTAGACGTCATTGTTTAAAAATGCCAATATGGCCGACAATAGTCGGTCGGTTAGAAAAGATCTGTTCGGGTTATTCTCAAAAAATGATCCACCAGACAGATCTGACTCGGTTAATTACTTGCATCGGGGATGAAAAAGGACTAAGAATAAAAGCAAGGATATAGAGGTCGATAATGGCGAAAATGTAAAAAAAGAAGAATAGCAATTCATAAAAAAGCAAGATGGCTCAGGCAAAAACATAGCAATGCTGACGCTGGAGAATTGCTCTGTTGTTGGTACCCTCTTCAAATGTATCATAAATATAGATGAGTTTTTAGAGCGTGTCAAGTGTTACGCTCATCTTGTAAAAGAAGGTAAACCCTGGGAACACCACCAACCAAATATTAAAGAAAATTGAGTGACAAATAGCGTCGTTCTTCATGGTAGACAAGTGTACCCTAAAAATTTGTCGTTCCACGAAAGGCACAGTAGTAATATTCCTCGAGTCCCTTGGGGTGAAACCACAATGAATAGTCAAGCGTTCAGCCTTCTTCATGTGGGATATATTACTGTCCACGCCAGAAGATTGTGTTAACGCCCAACATCTGAAAACGAAAAGTATAACGAAATACGAAAGCAAGCATAGGACTAGTTTGGCGATATTCAGTTGTTTATTGGAAAGTATCTTGCCGTTTCTCTTTCGCATTGTGACTAGATCATCGCTCGGGGTCGCAGACCAACACGCTGGAAGTGTGGAATGACCAGTAAACTTTCCTCTTCCTACCCAGAGAAGAAGGCAACCTGAAATCAGATAACTATCGTCCAAATTTTCTCTTTGGCCGCGTCTGTAAATTCCACCTCACCTGTGATGAGCTTGCCAGAATTAGGTACCGTAGTAGTCACACTTTTGATTGGGTCTAGCTCACAGCCAACATTCACCGAAAAGCCTTTACCCGCTGCTTGCACAGTTTTTGAGAAAGGAAATGGGGTGGCTGGTTGCTGGTAGGATCAGAAGGAAAATCCAGATAGCGGGACTTCAGTCTCATGGAGCCCCTAGGACCGTAGGCACGAACAGACCAACTCCCTCTACAAGTGTTAAGGCCTCAAACACCCAGGCTTCGGGAAATACAAAACGATAAAACTTTTTAAATCTAACTTAGAGACAAACAAAAGGAGTTATCAACTGTATTGGCAGCACGCCCTCAGCCTCTAACCTATCATCTCCTGATGAAAAATGATCTCAAAGCATTTCATCAACTTTTTCATCTTCTTGTAAATATTTCCTCTCAAAAGAGATCCCAGCCCTTTCAGAATAAGCTCATTTCACAACCCATATTCTTTACCCAGTCCTTTTTCGTTAAAATAGCAACAAATGCCTCCAGTATCAAAGAAACGAAAAAGATCTTCTCTAGAAATGAAAGAATGAAAAAGCCAGTAAATGTCCATATAATTTAAGGAAAGAGCTCTGCCGTATTTCGCTGTCCCAAGTAAAAGAGCTCAAAACTACGACAACCCAACCAGAGTTAACGTATTTTTTATGTATTAAATATACGGAGCTCAGGACGCTGAAGTCCCTCAGAACTTTTCCAATGTAAAACAAGTTCTGACTGTTATCCCTACTGGTTCGGAAACGCAGCAGGCATAAAATATGGTCGAGGAGGCAATCATGATCAAATCCTTCAGTATTTCGCTACAATTGCCATAATAAAAAATGAATAATTAAACAAAGGCAATATTTCTGTTCATGGTGGGTACCAGTTTTAGTTTATACCTCCCTCTATAGGGCTATATGTCTAACATATCTAACCTATCTCTGAGATCGTTCATATAGGGTAGGCGAATTTGGTCTAACAAAGCAGGAGGCTCCCTCTTTATGGCTTTAGACGATTGGAGTTAAATGTCTCAGTAATGATGAGACAACACTCACCTGGCTGGTGATTCGAGGAGCCTCTTGAGTCGGCAAGAGATTTAATTCGGCGGGGTTGGAAAATATTCAAAATATGTTTGCTGCGGTGAGTCGATGTAAGTCCTCGACCACACCTTCTTTCACTGACATCATGCTGCGCGGAAAGTTGTTTTTCCTCGAGGCCACTTTTGTTTGAAGTCATGTCGTATCGCCTTTGACTTAGCTTGAGAATTAAATCTTTTGCATACTAGACTTTATTTGACACGTGATTTGAACGAAGCGACAGACAGAATTCAATGGGGACGAGAAGTTTATCTCTTCCCAACTCATTTTGTTCTTTAGGCATCAGCTTAAAGTCAAGATTATGAAGGAAAGAAACCCAACCTCCATCAGAACTGGGAAAAAGGTGAATGAGTCTTGTGCGTCATTGTTGGGCACAAAGAGCTGACATGGAGTGGTATTTTGATGAAGGGTAGTTTTGTCTCTTTCTTTTTTTTTTTAGTTTTTTTGGCTAAAGTTAGCGAAAGAAATAAATGCTCATTCCTTACCTTTCTCCGCCTTTCTTTATTTTAATCCCCCCCCACACTTGGTGATCAGAGATGTCAGTTTTCTGGTGGATTCGAGATACCTTTTGTTTTTTCGAGTGTGTTTTCGTTTTTGTTGAGTATGGGGTTGACTGAGTGTTTGATGAAATGTTTGTAAAAATATTTTTAAAAGTCCCGCATTTACTTAATCCAGCTAATTGATGTTTCTGCCACATTTAAAGGATTGCGGTTTTTTTTTATTATTAACCCAGTTTTTTTTTGTTCCTTGTTTTTCATTGTAAATATTCATTGGGACTATACATTTATAAATGTTGCTAATTTATCCCCCAACTACAGAAAAAAAAAATACATATGAGTATTATTTAGGGGATTTTATGGTAGATGTAGAAAAGAGATAAGTAAGATTGAGTTGTTTTGGTGCAAAGCTTATTGTGGTATATTAGGGTTAATGATTATGTCTAGCTAAGTTTAAGTTTAAGACGGATGAAAACCGGGCTTCCCTTTCTCCAGTTTTGGCCATGTGCCACATTTGTAATATGTGTACAATAAATGTTGAAGTTGCCAGTCTAAACACCATTGTTGTTATTATTACAAACCGCCTTAGCAAGTTGTGACACTTAGTCAATTAAAATTGTTTTAAGTATCTTTGTTTTTAAAACGAGTCTATTTACACTAAGTAACCTATATTAAGTTCTGATTTTTTCTCAGCATATTTAATTTAGGACAGCGATAACATTTGAAGAGACCCTTGTGAAGATTTAATTTTTTTAAATGGCTTTTCTCGCGATGACCATTAAATTATTATGAAGGTGCTGTGCTGATCTACTTTGAATCATAGTCGTCTTTTTCGCTCTGGTTGTTTTTTGAGATAACTTTATTATGCAAACGAGGTTGAATGAAATGGCATGGTAGTATGTTTTTTCAAATCTTTCTCTACTTCACCATATGCGGTGTTTATAGGTGATTAATCGACAATCTCATGCGCATACGTAAATCAAACCTTGATTTTTAGCCAAGGCAGTTTTAATTTATATGAGGTTTTCATTTACCCAAGTCCAAAGTTTAAGAGATGCTCAACTAGCAAATAAGGTAATAAATCGCCGAATATTACAGAGACCAACCAGTTCAAATTTAACGCTTTTAATATTTCTGCTTTATAGATTTATTGTTGTATTGTGCTAAATATTTTTGTGAAAATTATATTTGATAAGAGAGTCTGTGATACACATTAGAAATGAACTAACCTATTGGCTTCAGTTAAGATGGGTTATTGAAAACATGCATATCTTCATTAAAAGTGTGAAATTTATATAATATTGACTAAGAGGCTACTTATGATAGGTAAACTTGTTTTGTGAGTTTAACCGACATTAGCTTTCTTTGGCCCGAAAAGAAAAAAAAATCAAGTGATTAGATTCTATAAATATATCTACTTTGGGTGGGTAAGAATATTAAAGAAACATTATGGACATAAACGGTAATGACATATAATTACTGTTTGGAAAGCGTTTAATAAAAATGGACACACTTTAAAAAGAGGGTTAGTAATATATTTTAAAACACATTGTATAATAAAGGCATAACGTAGTCCATGATGTACGGGTGCGAAACATTAAAATAAGAAGAATATCAGTTTAAATCAAAGTTTAAAAGGAAATCAATATAAAACGGTCGATAGGTTAAACTGGTAAAATTTATGTGGAGTATCAGATCAAAGCCTCACCACGACAGGCGGCGATGTTTTCTTTTAAGTAATGAGGAGGTTATTTTTTAAGCAATTCACCCAAATCAATGCGATAATTCCACCAAGACATAACGAGTCAGTGGAAATGAATGTGAAGTAAAAGTTATTAGACGGACCCGGAAATCAATTCATAAACAGGAAGCAAGACACAAGCTGTAGCAGGTTGGGACAGTCAACGATGTCTGGTACAAGGCCAATTCACAAACATAGCCACAGCTCACCACAACTTAGGATAATTAGAATTATCAGAAGGTTATCAGAATTTGTGGATTTGTGAAAGAATAAAAGTACCTTTTGTATGTTTAAATAGAAATTTATTGATAGAAAAGAATAACATGAATTGGTAGAAGTTAAACGTTCCAAGAGAAATAGTAGTAAGAGGTTAAGAGTATCAAGAGTTCGTAGTAGTAACATTTGTGTATGTATGTATGAGTACATCGCTGGGTAGGAATGTCTTTAAAGTTATCGCCCAGTCTTAAAGTGTTCTGTTTGTTTATCAAGTATAAGAAAGGGAAGATGGGTGAACAGTGAAAAGGAAGGAGGTGAAAGAGAAAAATAGAAGTAATAATGATCGCTTGACTTTTGTCAAGGGACATGTTATGAATTTGCCGTCTTTTGTTTTGTTTGTGGGGCTTGAAAAGATAACTTGAGAATTCACTCCTGGATGTGATTCCGGTCTTACCACTGGACAAAAAAACAAACTTCGCCTCGGCTCGCGAAAAGGTCAGTAAAAAAATTGTTTCTGAGAATTGAAGATTGAATTTTGTTTTTAAATATTTCCTAGTTTTTTATTGACCGAAAAACATTTCGCATCAAGGTGTAAAATTTCACGCGTTTTGTTTGGATTCGCCCTTGTGTGTGTGCTAAGCAAAGCTTGTAAATTGGAATCTTTAATTTTTAACAAAATCAATGAGCGACTGTTTAACATTTGAATTTTAAATCTAGATCTTGTTTTATTCACTACAAAGCTTTTACACCTGCTCATAATACTAGAGAGGAATGTGAACCAGACATTTCAGTTTTGAGTTCAGACTTATCCTTCGACTAAATTAGTTGCAAACTGAGACCACTTTTCTATGATATTTAGCCTGTACCCAATGAGAAGGATTCACACTTTTACCAAATAGTTTGCCGAGAATCGATAGTGGTTCGACATACCTAACTGAAATATGATGTAGCTCCAAAATGAACTGCCGATTGAAACAATATAACGAATCAAGAATCAGTGGAGCCTAGTGAAATGCGTTGCTGGTTTCCAGTCGTGTTTGTCTAAAATTTGTTGTAAATATAAAATAAACGAGATATCTCAAAAGGAAACATACTGTAAGACAACGAAATTGTCAGGAAGGGTTCTAAACTGAAATAAGTATTCTTTTAAAATAGGACATACGCAATAAAACAAATGAAAATCAGGAGGCAGTGTTTGCGAAAGTTTTATGAAAAGCCAAGTAAAAATCGGTACTAACACATGAACAGAATAAAATGAGGTGAAAATAGGCTAAAAGGAAAACAATATTTAACTATTGGATGAAAGTTATCATTTGACGATTGGATGAAAATTATATTTCGCATTGTCCAAGACGGTGATATTAGAACTTTTGCCTTGTGCCATTCAAATGAAATATAAAATTTACTACTGGAAGAAAACAAGTAAATTTCCCAAGTCATTAATGATATGATGAAGACGAATGTCATTTAAGAACTAACACAAATGGTACTCATTACTTATACCAGTACTGCACATGTGCCAGAAAAAAAACCTACTATTCAACAGAATGTACATAATCCAAGGATGGAAAAATCATATTGGAGAAAGAGGAAATACTGCAACGATGGGAAGAATATATAAAAGATCTTTTCCAGGACAAGAGACAGCAACCGATAATACACAAAGATGTGGACGGACAAGAAATATTAAAGTCTGAAGTGGAATCTTCAATAGCCAAACTGAACAGAAACAAAGCAGCTGGACTAGACGACATAGTCATAGAGCCGCTGATAGCCCTGGAAGAATTTGGCATAGAGAAAATTACAGAAATAATAAATGAAATTTATAATAATGGTATAATACCAGATGATCTCAGCAAGTCGATTTTCATAGCGCTGTCTAAGAAGCCAGGCGCAAAAGAGTGCGAATTCCACAGAACCATCAGTTTAATAAGCCATGTAACAAAACTGATATCTAAATCCTGATGTATAGAGCGAGAAGCAGAATCAGAGTAGAGATAGGACGAGAACAGTGCGGTTTCGTCAAAAACACTGGAACAAGGAACGCCACATTTATGATTAGGATGCTCTCTGAAAGGGCAATACAAATGAAGAAGGACTTGTACCTATGTTTTATTGATTATGAAAAGGCGTTTGACAAAATACTCCACATAGAATTGATGGAGATGCTTGGCAGCCTTGACATATTTGGGAAATACCTAAGAGTAATCAAGAAATTCTACTGGCAGCAAAGTGTCTGCATACGGACAAGTAACGAATTCAGAAATTATACTAAGATTAAAAGGGGTGTAAGACAAGGATGCCTTTTTTCACCGGATCTATTCAACTTATGCACCGAGACAATTCTGAGAACCCTAGAAGTTATGCCAGGATTCGTCATCGGTGGCCACAATTTAAACAATATAAGGTACGCAGATTATACAGTGTTGATAGCAGACACAGAAAGAAAACTACAAGAGCTCCTACAGAAGGTACCTGAAGAGAGTGACAAGAAAGGACTACAAATAAACTGCAAGAAAACCGAATGCTTGGTCATCAGCAAAAAGTGCAGCCCAAAATTCCAATTACAGTTGAGAGACTCTAAAATCAAGCAGGTACAGAAATTTAAATATCTAGGAAGTGTTCTAACAGAAGATGGAAAGTGCGACACTGAGATCCGAAGTCAAATTGGCATGGCGAAAGAAGCATTCCAGAAGTTGAGTAAAGTGTTAAGAAACAGAAATTTCACTAGAAATAAAACGAAGAGTACTGGATTGCTATATGATGTCGGTTCGTCAATATGGCAGTGAATGTTGGACAATATCTTTGAAGATGAAGGAAAAGCTTGAAACAGCTACAATGTGGTTCTACAGAAGGATGCTGGGGATATCATGGACCGAGCATGTGAGCAATGACGAGGTTTTGGAAAGGATGGAGACGAAAAGGAAATTAATACTGAGGATCAGGAAGAGAAAGCTACAGTGCCTGGGACATGCAATTCAAAAGGAGGGTTTGGAGAACCTGTTCCTAACAGCCCAGTTGGAGGGAAAAAGAGACAGGGGAAAGCAGCGGATAACATATTTGAAGGACCTGATCAGATGGATGACGGAGCGGGTGTTGCATGGTGCAACAGGAGAAAGCGTGCTAAGAGCCACCAGGGACAGGGAGATGTGGAAAGCCATGATCGCCTAGGTCCTGAAAGAACATGGTACATAAAAGAAGAAAGAAGAAGTAAGAGGAACGAGAGGTTAGTTGATGTAGGACGATAGTAATCGACAGTTAGTCGAATACGAAAGTAGTCAGCAATCTGGCAAGAGTACACTGCGTAATACATATTATATCAAGTTCCTAACGTTTTGTACGTCGACCTATTAGGACCGACTTTAGCAAAAATACTAGCATCCACTGCGAAAATAACACCACAACATATATATAAATCGTTGTTTCAGCATATAAAATGAAGATTGTTATTATGATTATTATTAATAATAATAATAATAATAATAACGCGGGTGACCCTCAAGGCTCTATCTTAGGTCCTACGCTTTTTCTGATCTACATTAATGATCTCCCTAATACCATAAGATCCCAAGTAGGTATGTACGCCGATGACACCACAGTTTATTCTCACCTCAACCAAAAATCTGGTGCGGGCGACAAAGCTAACCTTGCAGCCGAGCTTGGAAAGGACCTCCAATCCGTAGTGGACTGGTGTAAGAAATGGCTCGTAAATTTTAATGCTTCTAAAACGAAGCTACTATCAATTAATCATCATCGACAATCGCGCCTACCACCTATTAGCATGGACCAGGCTTGCCTCCTAGAGAGTAAAACACTACGCCTCCTTGGTCTCAACTTTCAGCGGACCTCAAGTGGAATGACTATATCGAATCCATTGCTAAATCCGCTGCTATGAAAGTCGGTTCTCTATGCAGGGCCCGGAGGATTTTTCCGTGTGAATCTATCCGGCACATTTATAAATCTACCATCCGCCCATGCATTGAATACTGTTGCCATATCTGGTCGGGTGCCCTTGCTATTCTCCTTGGGCTCCTAGACAAGGTACAGCGGAGGGTCTGTAATGTGATCGATACCAACTTAGCAGACCGCCTGCAGTCTCTCTCTCACCGGCGCGACGTGGCTTCTCTATATGTCTATAAATACTTTAACGGCTTCTGCTCCGATGAACTTAGATCACTGGTGCCTCCTAGGTTCGAATTTGCACGAGATACTAGCAACTAGATCCCACCCTTTTACAGTGAAACCGATAAAATGCAACCGCAACTTCTACTCCAACAGTTTCTTTTCTCGCACTTCCCGACTGTGGAATTCTCTTCCACATGACTGCTTCCCCGACGGCTACAATCTCCAGGAGTTTAAATGTAATAGAAACTTCCTAACAAACTAACATCCATTCTTTCAAGCACTCTTCCCACCCACCCAACTATCTATCACCCCCCCTTCTGACATTCCCTATATCTAACCACTCTTCCTATTTACCTCCCCCTATGTAGCCCCAAGCGCAATAGTGGCAGTGGAATGCCTTGCTTGGGGTGAAATGATTTAAAAAAACAATTTGAACATGCAAGTAATAGAAATATTTGTAGCTGTGAAATTATCAATGCTGAAATAGTTCAACATCTTAGTGTCCATAAACTATTCTCAAACATGCAGTACAGCTTCCTCTTTGCCAGGTCTACGGCCGATATGCTAACGGTCATCACGGAGTACATATACCAGGATAACTCCGGCGCGGCTCGTGTTGTTGCCTTGGATATCTCCAAGGATTTTGATATAGGTGTGCAAGCTGCAATGTTATGGTACCACTGGAGGCTTGCTTGATCTGATCCAATCCTTCCTATCTCACTGTATAATGATGGTCGACTTGAATGGGCATGCCTCCACGTCCTACCGCACGAACGCTGGTGTCCCCAGGCTTCTATACTAGTCCCGACGCTCTTTCTAATCTTCATAAATGATCTCAGATGTGATCAAATCGAAAGTAGGCATCTACGCAGCTCGCACCACCATTTACTCCCGCATCAGTAAGAAATCTGGCGCGGAGGACAAATATCCTCGCTGCTAATCTTGAGAAAGACCTTCACTCAGAGGTGGACTGAGGTAGGAAGTGGCTTGTAACTTTCATTGCTTCTAAAGCGAAGCTGCTATCTGTCAACCCTTACAGGCAATCCATACTGCACCCCCATAAGCATGGACCAAACGAGTCTCCCTGAAAGCAATATACTGCGCTTCCTCGGCCTTGCCCTAACTTCCGACCTTAATTGGAATTACATTGAAGCAATAGATAATTCCACTGATTGGAATGTTGGTTCACTGTGTCGGGCCAGGATCTTTTTCTATCTGAATCCATCTTGCACAGATACAAATCAACCATCTGACCGTGCATAGAATCCTGTTGTCTTATCTGGTCATACACCCCTGCTCTTCATCTCAGAGTTCTCGACAAGCTCCTAAGAAGAATCTTTAATGTGGCTGGTCGCGACTTGGCTGCTCGACTCTAGTCACTTTCTCACCGACGGGATGTAGCTTCCCCCTGTCTCTTCTACAAATTTTTTCATGGTTTCTGCCCCGACGAACTTAGGTCACTGGTGCCCCTTCCACAATAGTTTACTCGTGCAACCAGACTGGCAACTCGGTCCCACAATTTTACAGATATATCAGCCAAATGCAGCCGACAATTATACTCCACCAGCTCATTTTCTCGCACTTCCAGCCTATGGAATTCTCTTCCGTATTCCTGACGGCTACAACCTCCAGGAATTTAAAAGCAATGTCAATTCCCATCTCTTATCCACTTAAGTCCAGTCCTTTTTACATTACCCCGTATATCTTGTTCTTTTCCTTTCTCTCTATCTTCACAATTGTCTTCACTCCTCTCTTCCCATCCTTCTGTTGCCCTTTTTTCTGACACACCACTGACTTGGTAGTTTTCTTTTCACTCTCCTCTTGCCTAAAATTTTTACTCTCTTACGTAGTACCCCAGCGCATCAGTGGCGGTACCGGCTCTCTTTTGCTGAAACGATTACATATATATATATATATATATATATACACACACATACACACATACACACACACACATATATATATATATAACACTAATAATCAATTTTTCTGTTGTGGGCTTGTTAGGGGCCAGAAATAAAGACCATCAGTGTGACTGAATTGGTCAGGCTGTCAGAGCTATCTATTGAAATAGACGTTTCTCTTTACAAAGCATAAACTGCTGCTTATTCATAGTTTAGAAGAGTTCATTTGTGTATAGGTAAATTAAGCATGCCATCCTCCTTCTAAATATCCACTCCGCAGGAGTTTTAATAGTTTTTCTTTTTAGACTATCTGCGAGAAAGTCCATCATTTTCCTTTTTCTTTTTAAACATTCCAAGGCCGCTTGTGTTACTGCATATCAAAAGTATCGTAAATGAACTTCATTACTTCTTTCTCTTCATGAGGACCGCTGCCAGTATCGTCCGATAGGCGTTTCCTGTTTTGATTTAAATGTATTTTGTGAGTAAACTGAGGACATTTAATTATGTAGACCATATTTCCTATTTTTTGTCTCAATTGTATCCATTTCCCAGAAAGATTTATTATCCCGAAACATCCAAAACGTTTTTCAGGTACCCTGTTTGTTCATCCAGGTTTTGTTTGTTTAGGAAGTAGCTTGTCGTACACAAACCTTATCTTACGTGCAAACATTACCTCGGTTGTGGGTAATGATGTGATTCTATACACCCGAAGAAACTGTTGTTGGGCTTTTTCTTTGGGAGAGTCTTTAGCTTTCTTCATAGATCTTTTCAGCGTGTCAACAAATTGTTCGGTCTGTAGGTTGGATCTTGATTAATTTGGAAGGTTTCACAAAATCCTTAAAATGACAAGACGTAAAATGTTTTCCATTGTCTGACACTAAAAAAAACAGCTAACCCAAATATGTCGAACAGTTCGTGAGTTAGAGGGAGTTCCCTTACTGTGCTACACAATGTAGCTTTAAATTCTCCTTCTGTTTGAAGAGAAGCAATCACGGTATCTTCAAGAAGTTTTCTGTGTTTCGGGATTAATCTGGGCAGTCCGTCGGCATGACAGTTTTTAAAGTTATAATTTAAAAGGATTGTTCCCCATATCCGGAGTCTCTTTGCTGCATAACCAGGCAGACCTCTTTTAGAACTGAAGATCGCCAGTAATGGATTATGAACTGTCTGCAATGTAAAGTGTCTACTGTGAACTTGCCAGTGAAAAAAACGTTACTGCGAAAATAATCCCTAACGACTCCTTCTCAATTTGCGAGTAATTCTTTTCTGCAGGGAGAAGCGTTCTCGCCCATGAACTATTGGTTTGTGAGATCCATCTGGCATCTTGTACATAGTACATGCTTCAATGACGTACGAGCTGGTATCGCTGGCAACTATAATGTCCAGCTTTGGGTTATAGTGGGTGATAAACAAGTCCGATATCATAACGTCCTTTATTTTGACGAATGCGTCTGGGCATTCAGGTGTTCACTCCCAGTTTTCGTCTTTTTCAAAGTTTGTTTAACGGAACACGTTAGTTGTGCATAGTTGGTTTTAACACCTGGTAATAGTTTGCCAATCCTAAAGAACTTTGTAAAGTAGAGATATTTTCGGGAGCTGGCATGTCCTTGGTGCCTGTAGCCCGATCTGGATCTGGTCATATGCCTTCTTTATCGATAATGTGTGCCTAATATTTAATCCTCTCCATAAAAATGTCGCATTTGGATTCTTTCATTTTGAACCTGTAATCCTGAATTTTTGAGAAGATTTTATGAGCATGTTCCTTATGTTGGTCCACATTTTGACTGATCATGAATATGTCGTCCAAATATGTAACTGCGGCATCAAAGTCGCTCAGCATAGTATCTATCACTTGTTGGAAAATTAACCGGCGCAACCTTTACTCCGAACGGTAGATGTTCAATATTGTACAGCCCACGATGAGTATTGATACAGAGAAACTTAGAACATTCTTCCTCCAACGGTATTTGAAGATACGCGTTACTGAGGTCGATTCTTGAAAAGATTTCTCTCCATTTTGTTTCGCAAAATTATCTTCTTTTTTCCGCTTTCTTCTCACTGTAACACCGTGAGAAACAATTGCAGTACTGCCTTGCGTGGGGTGAAGCGATTATATATATATATATATATATATATATATATAGTCACCTGCAGACAGATCTGTTTCGCTGCATCACAGATCATCGGTACGGTTAGACATCTGATTGCTTTTAGCAAGAATTGGTATAAGTCGGCGATTCTATCCCTGAGCTATGGGGGCTCGATAAAAAGAGACCGACTTTAACCTGTGATATACCATGTAAATACACTCCAGTAACTAAGAGTGTTCTAATTCATTACTGAATGAACGATGCGTATATATATATATATATATATATATATATATATATATATATGTGTGTGTGTGTGTGTGTGTGTGTGTGTGTGTGTGTGCGTGTGTGCGTTTAGAGAGACAGTAATGAACTTCATTACTTCTTTTAGAGAGACAGTAATGGATATTAGAGACATTATTTCGTTTAGGGATGAAACCGCTTCAGAAAGACGAAAAGATGTCCCTTAAAAATGGAGATACAAATAGGAATAAAATAAATAAAGAACAAGACGACAACGACGACGACGATGAAGAAGAAGAAGAGATAGAAGAAAGTTTATTACGTTAACCGCCAATAAAAATGCCGAACTAATCGAAATTTTAAAGAAGAGAGGACATTAAAAACTGTAAGCATAAATGGTAGGCTGAATAGGACAATTTATGAATTTAATATTTGAAGGTAAATTCAAGATAACATAAGGAAGCCGAAAAGAAACTTGGAAACGAAAAAACGAAAAAAAAACAAAGAACTGTCTTTATAAAGCATTTTCAAATATTAACAGTTAAATGAATGAATGAGTAAGAAACAGAATTGCTTGTTCCTCTCAATATGCCACGAAATTAGCCACCATATTGCATATTTCACATTCTTATAAAAAATCATTGACAAAAATATGAGGTAAAAAAGTGCAAATAATGAAGAGCTGTTCAGCGCGTTAACAGCATATTATCTCTCCTTGACATTAAAAAAAAAAATCTGTTGTACGAAGCAATAATCAGTCAGGAAAATGCGCCCACCCACAAAAAAAGATTAAATTAAAATCAACTTACTCAGCATTTTTTTCAATTTCCATTTCGATTTATACTTCTTAAACTGACACTTCTAATCCTTGCACTATTATCCGTTCGCGGAAAAAAAAAATTCATCGATTTAGAATTGAGATTTGAAGTATTCCTTGACAGTTCTCGATAATCTTTATTTTTCGATATCTTCAACAATTCCTTATAAAGCACTTGTTTTGATAGCTTTCATAAGAGAAACGTCAGTTCAGATCTACTATTATTTGAACACTCGAAACATAGATTTTTACAAATGATTCCTAACAGAGTATAAACATGTAAAGAAAGTGGTGGTAAGATTGGTAGTAAGCAACATGGTTAGCCGGTGACAGCAAGATGTCATGATCGAGACGTGAGATCTTACTTTACTAAAGAGCCGTTTTCGATGCAGGGCGAAATAAAAATAGTACGCTATCCTTAGAAATCTCTGTTATATTTCGATCAAATAAGGTCTTTATCTATTTGAGCCACAGTCTAATTATGAAGTTATATTCCTGAATGGATAATTTTGAATACAGGCCTTTTATATATTTTATTATTTCCAGAAAATAATGCGTTAACCCTAGTATAAAATAATGTTTTGTACTTGTTGGCTTAAGCCACTTTGTTTAAATATTAAAAATAGCATGAAATACATGTTTTTTTAAAGAACTGGTGTGGCCTAATAATTATGGCAGGTAGTATATATATATATATATATATATATATATATATATATATATATATATAATTGAATAAAAACAAAGAAAAAATTACAACGTTCAAAGCATTAATTTAAAACATTGGCGAATATAATATCATTGTTAACTAACTGATGAGACGTTGTTTTTTCGATTTCGAAACAAAATGTATAATTTTGTAGTAGTCTGTAGTTTGCACATGTTCTACCAAAATAACTATATATATAGATACATAATAATCATTTTACCACAAGGACAGTCACTGATACCTAGAAAGATTCAAGATTCAAGGAATGTCGAAGAAAAAACAATAGATGGATGGGAATTAAGTATATAGAAGTTGACATTTGACGTTGCATTTAAACTTTTGGAAATTGTAGCTATATATTTTTTTTAACTTCAAACGCCGATCATAGTGGATACTTATATCCAGCCAGAAAGCTTAAAATATACTTCAATAAGATTTAAAATTCAGGCCATTAAACGTACATAAGTATATAATGTTTAATAAATAAAAGGAGTGTCTACCCAAATACTAATCCACTAATAATAATATTTAAAGTGAGAAAAATCTGTCGGATTAATAATTAAAACCATTACATTGTTTCGAAAATTCGCCGTGTATAAATATATGTAAAATTCTTTCATGTGTTGAATTAATTTAGTTCGAAGGTATTCAACTGCATCCATGGCAAAACAATACCATCTGCTATAGGGTGGTTGTGGTGCAGTGGATATATCAGTTCGGGGTGAGAAACCGGAGAGGTGAGTTCGAATTCGAGTTGAATTCGTAGCATTAACGCAAATACCCTTGGTAAAGGTATTAATCCATCTCCTCTCCGCTCCTCGCAAATAAATTAAAAAGATTGTGTTCTATAGCCTTATCAGGAGAGAATTTCTAATGTGACTCTACCTCGAGTGGCTCCCGGGCCTTGTACAGAGTGAACGTTACTGTAAAAAAATCACTAAGTGCTCTAATGCAAACAAATATAAAACAGGACATATAAAAATAATACATTAAGTAAAAAATAAAGATTTAATATATATTTACATTATTTTAATTCTTCAGACTACTAATTTAATCTTTATTGTCCTATTTACGACGTTTCGGCCGTTGTAGGTTCTAATCTTCTTTAGACTATATAATTTGGAAATTTGAGTCGAACTTTTCATTTACTTCACTGGCAGGAAACCTCGTAAATACAGTAATGAAGTTAAGAGTAGCAGTCCGAACAACGTAAATTATGTAACACAGTTACAATACTTCATATCAGAAATATAGACAAATGTTAAAGATTTAATATATAGTTAGTGAGTATTGAAACGCATTTTCGTATAATTATACTGCTACCTCCATATTTGACATAGGCTACGGTGCTTTTTATATAATTAATTTTGATATTTCCTCACAAGGTGCTTATATAAATTTTGCCAAATCGGGTTTGGACTCGTATGAACACATCTTTTCTTTCTTCTTTTATGTGCTATGTCCTTTCAGGACGTAGGCGATCATGGCTTTCCACATCTCCCTGTACCTGGTGTCTCTTAACACGCTTTCTCATGCTGCACCATGCAATCCTCGTTCCGTCATCCACCTGATCAGGTCCTTCAAATATGTTATGCGTTGCTTTCTTCTTTCTCTTTTTCCCTCTATCTGGCCTGTTAGTAACAGGTTCTCCAAGCCCTCCTTCATCATTGTATGTCTCAGGAACTGTAGCTGTTTCTTCCTGATGCTCAAATTTCCTTTTCGTCTCTATCCTTTCCAAAACCTTGCTCACATGCTCGCTCCATGATATCCGCAGAATCATTCTGTAGAACCACATTTCAGCTGCTTGAAGTTTTTCCTTCATCTTCGAAGATATTGTCTAACATTCACTGCCACATTGAAGAACCGACATAACGTTCTTAAAAATGTCTCTTCTATATTTATTAGGTGATTCATTTACATACAGTCTCCAAGAGTATGAAGAGATACAGCTATTAACCATAAGATAGTAACATTGCATAACAATGATTGAATTAGGACACTAGCAGCTAAAGTGAGAAAAACAAAACAGACAGAAAAAAACAACGCTTTGAAATCAGTTGGAGAAGAAAACTAGATAACTGGTCTCTTCTTTGTGACTGCAGATTGGGAGGCTATTAGAAAATTATCAGCAATGGCACACATAAGACAAAAGAAATGACGTTCGACGATATAAATCAGTTAATAATAATAATAAAAATCTAAGAAATAGCTAGTGAATGCAATAGAGCTAAGTTCATGAACATTTCTCAAAAATGTATAAATATGTTTGAAAGAGGCTATAAAATACTGAGTTTAAGAACCTGGGATCGGAAAACCAGTTAGTCGAAGAAAATTAAATTCAAATACGTAGTATAAGGAGTATTGACAAATGGCTGTAATGCAATTGCAACTAAGTAAATTGTCACTAGAAGAGTTTGTCGAATTTGTTCAGCAGCAAGAATTGATCCACAAAATTAACTTTAAAAAAATTACCGATCTCGATACATACGCAATAGAGAAAAGACAGAATAATGTTTGGTTAAAAATATCTAAGACAAAAGCAAACATGTCCAGCATATAAAAAAAGATGTTAAAAATGTTTCAAAATAAATAATTTTAAACGTATGTACAAATTCAAAAAGAGAAATGCAGAGATGGTCAATCAAAATGTAAAAGAAATAAATATAGATGCTTTTCAGTGAAAAATAATAATGAAAATGGGTCCTTAAAACTTCAAACCAATAATATTTTACTGTAATGCAACTAGATACCGGAAGTAACGTGACTTTGATACCAGAAATCTTTGCAAGAAATTTAGAAAACCAAGTTTAAAGAAAAGTTATGTCCAATTGAATAACTTTGACGGATCCTTGATAAAAAAAAAACAACAAAAAAACAAAATATAAAACGTTAAGCTACGGGAATCTAAAAGTACGATTAACGTATTACCAATTATATTGGAAGACTGAAAAGAATCACGGTCTAATAGGAAATAAGGGTTGAACAAAATTAGATGTCAACCATATAAAACGCCACCATATAATCAGTAATCAAACGAGACATGACTGACTTAGCAAAATATCTATCCACAGTAGTTTATCATTTCTTTCTGTGGTAGATTGTTGGCCAACTAAGGCTATAGATCCTAATCTTCCTTGCTATTTAACCCATATCTGGAGAGAGAATAGACGGATTAATACATTTTCTAAGGGTATTTGCGCGTAAGTGTATGCAAGGATTTTCCACTGGAATTCGAATTCGGCTCCCCTATTCCTAGTTATGAACTTATACACATTGCTCAACAAGGGACATCCAGTAGACGGCGTACGAATGTAAATATTTTCCCATCATTTTGAACGGCACGGGCCTACTGGTATATATATATATATAGACCAGAGGTAGAATCACCGACTGACACTAATTCGGTCGGGTTTCAATCCTGGCTTAAAAGCAATCGGAGTCTAACCGTACTGATGAGCCGTGATACAGCGAAACAGATTTGTCTGCGGATGACTATATATATATATATATATATATATATATATAGTAAATAACTAAGCTAGTGAGCCAACAAATCAACTAAGGTTTCACCAAATTGGATCTTCAGGAACAGTTGGCTCTCAAGGAAAGGTCAACTTTCCCTGAAGATCCAATTTGGTGAAACCTTGGTAGGTTCGTTGGCTCTCTAGGTTAGTTATTTACTTTGTTTGCTCTACTTGCGTATTGAGCGCTTTTTTGTCTTAGGTTACTTGTCTAAGTGCTTAGCTTGTTCTTTTTTATTACCATTTTTCCTTCCGCGTATGTACTCGGAGGGTTTTTCGAAACAAGTATAACAAATATATATATATATATAATACCTGGACATGACTGAACTTGACTGGATTATTAGTTTTACTATTCTGTCACCGGGCTGGATCTCTATATGCTATTAGAATCGCCTCAATTCTTTTTGCTATGTTTTCAATGTTGTTCTGGAAAAACACTTCGGAAGCTTTAGCCTGTTCTGTTATAATTCCATGCAGCAATTCTATATTTGTTGGCTGTATCTTCAGGATTCAAATCTACTTTTCTTTCACATCTTAACTGTGCTTTATGCGATTGAAAGTCGGTGGCTGTGGAAGCCAATTTAACATAAAAAAAATCATTTCTGTGGTTCAGAACGGATGTGCTATCATCTTCTGTGACAGAATACGCTGTTCTGCTGGATTTGTCCAACAGAGGATTAGTTTCATAACGACAAGTTATGGGTCAATTTATGCGGAAATTTGATTCTGTTGTCAGTTTTGATAATTTTTACCCCCAATGATGTATTGCTTGTAATTGTTTTAATGTGCTTTTATATTTTCACGTTTCGATCCCAGTTTAAGGGTTCATTATTTACCCATAGCTGGGAACCTAACAGGTGCTAATGACAAAAGATAATAACAGGAAACAATAGGGAAGAAGAGAACTTAACACTTGCTCATCAACACATCCATATTTCTTTTTAAGATTTTTGAATATTAAAGCCAGTAGACGAAAATAAATAAATATATTGTTTAATAAATAAACAGCAATTTAAATATGAGTTTCCATTTCCAATAATGTGTAAGTAATAGAATTTGCCGGATTAATAAAAACATCCATCACTTCTTTATATATATATATATATATATATATATATATATATATGTATGTATGTATATACATATATGGGGGATGTATGGTTGTGTGTGTAAATAACGAGAAAACTATTCTTAGCTTTCGCGTTTAGTCATTATATATATATATATATATATATATATATATATATATATATATTCCTAAATATGTGTATAGCACATTATGCTTGAATAATGAGTGTATTGTACTTTTTCTTTGTTGCTAGTCTTTAGATAGAAGTTTGGATTCTGAACAGCGATAGTGATTGTAATTTGTCGGATTAATAAAGAAATCCATTTCTTCTTTTAAATATATATATATATATATATATATATATATATATATATATATATATCTGTGTGTGTGTAGGGGTGTACGGGTGTTTGTGTTTGTTTATGTGAATAAAAAAACAAGATGAAAAATGATTCTTAGCCTTCGCGTTTCGTCTTGTGATATATATATATATATATATATATATATATATATATATATTAATCATCCACATACAAGCCTGTCTCGCAGCTCATCAGTGTGGCTAGACACATCCACTTGTTTCTGGCCGCAATCGAAACTCGACCGATTTGGTGTCGGAGTTGCTACTCCCTAAGCCATTGGCGCAAAGAATCAGAGAAGGGAAATTTTAACGTGTTGTATAGAAGCAGTGTATGCACACACCAGTCACCGAAAGAACTCAATTCTTTTCTGAAGAGTCACACATATAGCAGAAGTGGAAACTGTTTTTAAAATTTTCTTCTCCAGAGAGCTCAATCATAATGAGAGCATAATATATTAGTCATCCACATACAAGCCTGTTTCGCTGTATCACAGCTCATCAGTGTGGCTAGACACAATCACTTGCTTCTGGCCGGGATCGATACTCGACCGATATATATATATATTTAATGGCCGCCTAAAAATGTGTGTAGCAAATTATGCTTGCATGAGGTGTGTATTTTACGTTTTTTTTTTCATGCCAGTATTTAGATAGAAGCTTGGATTCTGAACAGCAATTTATATGTTATATCAATGTCTTCTTCCTGTTCTCTTTTTTATCTCATTTGAACTTGTGCCTTACTTAGTAAATCTATGTATATATGTATAAGAAAATGCAGATGTCAAAATGTCCCAACGAAAGATGTGGATTTCTTTAATAGCTTAATAACATCAATTATTTTTGCTGCAATGGCTTTCCGAACCTTAATGGTAAAACTTGTCTGAATACGGTAGCCAAAGTTAAAATAGTGATACATGTTCTATTCCGGTCGCGAGGTCAGTCAGTTAAGTGCCATACGTGAAACACGCTTGGGCGATCATGTCTTTTTCGAGACATGACTGACTGGGCAGAAGATTATCCCGCAGTAGGTTGCCATTGCTTTCTGCGGTAGACTTGTTGCCGACCAAGGCTATAGAACCCAATCTGTCCTGCTATTTAACCCATAACTGGAGGGAAGAGACGGATTAATACCTTTCCCAAGGGTATTTGTGCGTAAGTGAATGCAATGGATTCAACTGGAATTCGAACTCGCCTCCCCGGTTTCTTGTTCCGAGCCGATATCCACTGTACCACAGGTCGCGAGGTACGTTTTCTTTAATCATTATTATGATCTCTATGCTAGAATAGATTTATTTCATGATTTTAAAATATCTCAGAACCCTTGAACCCCTAAATACAATGTTTATAGATAAAGGTAAATTAGGGATAGATATTGGATCCCAGTCGGATGGCACGTTTGCTTTAATAACAATTTTGATTTCTAAGCTAGAAGATATTCATTTCATTGTTTAAAAAACAAGGATGTCTACTAAAAATTGGATACGTACTAAATACAACGTTTACGGTAGTATTATATGCTTATATGATATATAATATCATATAATCCGATTAATATAATCTCTTTTCCAGTATTGTTACGATCTTGATCTGTAATACTTTGAGATTCACACTGCTGGCCGTCATATTCATTGCTCGAGACACGCGAAAGCGTTTTATCTCTTCTCGCAAGTAAATTATCCGTATGGTGAACGTAAGGAACGAACTTCGTGTTGATCTAATCACTTAAAATATTCTCTTATACGTCTACTCTAGGAGGAGATTACAAGCTGTCAGACAACTTGGTCTTGTGCGATAAAAACATAAAAGAAATGTCTTTTACTGATACGAAAAAAAATAGTTGCGACTTGTACGAGACTTATACGTTTCAAGTATACTAAGAACGTACATGTATACGTATATTTACGAGACGCTAACCAAACGATTTGGCTTTTGTTCCTCTAACAACGATGAATAAAGGGAAAGAATTCAAGTTACACATGGGAGATATTTTTTATCGTTTCACCCAAAGCAAAGCGGTACCGCCACTGATGCGTAGGGGGCTACACAAGAGAGTAAAAATATTGGCAAGAGGAGAGTGAAGAGAAAGAGGAGGTGTCAGAGAAAGGGCAAAAGAAGCATGGAAACATAGCTGTGAAGACAGTTGCGAAGGTAGAGAGAAAGGAAAATAACAAGATATACGGGGTAATGTAAAAAGGATTGGAGTGAAGTGGATAAGAGATGGGAACTGACATTGCATTTAAATTCCTGGAGGTTGTAGCCGTCAGGAAAGCAAGTATACGGAGGAGAGTTGCACAGTTAGGAAGTGCAAGAAAAGAAGCTGCTGGAGTAGAATTGTCGGCTGCATTTGTTTGATCTAACTGTTAATGGGTAGGAACTTGTTGCCAGTCTGGTTGAACGAGTAAATTCTTCTCTTTTCCTTTCTCTGACCTCCTGTAACTGGTTCGTCTTTCTCTTTACTTTACTCCTGCCTAAACTTTTACTTTTTCATGTAGCCCCCTGCGCATCAGTGGCGGTACCACCTTGCTTGGCGTGCAATGTTAAAAAAAAGTGCATGAGAAAGAAAACTGTGGAAAGCCGTGATCGCCTATGCAACATTGAATAAAGAGCAAATATTTGAGCATTTTTGATACTTTGATCCGTCCTTTATGTGTCATGCTATCTAGCGTTTCCCTTGTCTCGCCGTATAATTTTTACATCTGTGGAAGTCACCTAGAATATAAGCAAGTATCTTGAACACCAGCGTAGGACCAGACGCCAAAAATATATTAATTTATAACTTTGATCTTCGAACGTATTTTTATTACTCTCTGTCTGTTCCTTTCTCTATCTCTGTCTCTATCTCGATCTCCTTGGTAGACTTTCTGCATCTATGTTCTCTCTCTCTCTCTCTCTCTCTCTCTCTCTCTCTCTCTCTCTCTCTCATTTCGGTATATCTCCATGTTTCTCTGTGACTATATCTATCTGTATCCCTATATCTTTATGCTACTCTGTTTCCATTTCTCACGCTCTTTCTCTCTTTATTTCTGCATTTCTCTTTATCTCTCTGTCTCTCTCTTCCTCTCTCAGTTTTGCTACATTTATCTTTCTCTTGGTCTGTATCGTAATGGTTCTCTCTTTATCTCTATGTTTCTATCTCTCTGTCTCTCTCTTTGCATCTCTCCGTTTTCTGTCTATATATATGTATCTATGTCTATCTGTGTTTCTCACATTATCTCTCTCTCTCTCCACACACACACACACACACACACACACACACACACACACACACATATATATATATATATACAAGTATTGTTGGAATAATATTCCTTGTCAAAAGAAAAATTATTTTTAAGAAAGTGTTCAATACAAAAGTAGAGCTAACAATACTTTTGTAGTGATATTGTAACATATCCATGTTATAATTTATGAATAAATAATATATCTATATATATATATGCATCTCGTTGTTTTTTTACCTCCAGTTCTATGTCTTTCTCTATCACTGTGCTTATCTTTCGCGACATCTATGTTTTCCACTCTGTCTCTGTCTCTCTTTCTCTCTCTGTTTTCTCCTTTCTCTCTGTATCTATGTTTTTGCCTCTCTTTCTTTATCTTCATGATTGTTTGACTCTCTGTATATCGAAGATTCTCTCTCTATCTCAAATGCTTCTTTCAAAATCTAATGTTCGTGTATAACCAGTTTCCACTAAGCAAAGCAATAAATCTAAGGCACAAGCGATTACTGAGTGCTAAGGAATAAGAAAAATAATAACATTATTAAGTAGTGAAAACAATAAAGAACAATAAAAGATGATAAATCAAGAGGACAGTAGATAACTGTTGGCATAAAATTTACATTTTTGAAGATCAAAGTTAGCTGGAAAGCAAGAATCCAGAAAAGAATTATGAATATATCCTACTTTTTTGGTGAATTATTTGTATTTTTGCCCAATAAAAATTATTCGAATATTGTGTTTTATTCTCATTTATTTATCTAAATATACGATAATCAAGTCTTTTATCCAAATGCAAATTATATATTTATAAAGCAGATACGATACCATTTTATTCAAAAAATATTTTTGTTGGTCTCTCTTAAGTTCGGAATATTTATCTGTAAATGTACTAAAATATCTCTGTTCTAAATACAAAAGGATTTTTGTATATTTCTAAATATCAAAATAATATTGGTCTAAGTTAATTTCCGAAGATTTTCCTTTCTGTTGATTTCGAAAAACTTTTGGACGCTATAGTCACTTTCTTACCGACTTTTCTCTAAATACTTTCATAGTAATAGTTAGGATAGGCTCCCTGACTATTGTGCCTAGACCCTTCAAATGTAAGCGCAGTACTAGACTGGCGATGAGTTTTCACCAATTTAGAGTTGTGTTGGCTAGACGTAACCGTAAATTCTATGCTAACCGTTTCTTTTCTCGTACTTCACGCCCGTGGAATTCCTTTCTGGCCCCAAACTTTGTAACCAATTTTAAGCTGCAAAGATTTAAATGTATTCTCAATGGCTGTCCACCCTCTTCTTGATTGGTCGTCCTATTCTCGCTCCCTAGCAATGTTGCTGTTTGTAACTCTCCAACTCCTATAACCTCTGGATATCGGTAGCTTTACTGCCTTGCTAGGGCGAACTTAATATGTATATAGTACTGTGCAAAAGTATTAGGACAAGAACTTTTTTTTTCTTTTATGAGTCATATTGACAGAAAATAAACAATTTAATTAATGTAATTTTATTTTATTTACTCAATAATGATTTAACAAGAAAAAATATTTGTTACAAAATAAATTTAATATTAATATTAATATTTAATACCTTTTAATAATAAATTTAATATTAATATTAATATTTATTACCTTTTGATCTCAGTCTTCATTCTGTCAAGCATTGACATCACAAGCTTCTTCAATGTATCTCATGTTATCTCCTGCCAAGCACTTTATATTTGCTTCCAAAGTGGGGCTTGCGAAGTAACATTAGATTTATTCAATATTTTATCCAAATTATCCCATAGATGTTCAATAGGATTGAGATCAGGTCTTTGTGGGGGCCAATTCAAATTCCGAAGACTTCCTTCCTCTTCCTTTTTAGCTAAATCATTCTTGCAAAAGTCTGAGATTCCACCCTGTATTTGAATTTCAGGGAGGTTTTTAGAAAAATCAACCCTGTCCTAATACTTGTGCACACTACCGGTAATGTGCAAAAGTGTTAGGAAAGGGGTGATTTTAAAACTTATTTTGATGCCTCATAAAAGATAAAATAGTTCTTATCCTAATACTTTTGCACAGTACTGTATATATATATTTTTGTAGTAGTACAAATTATTGGGCTAGTAGTCTACTGCTTGTAGAGATTTACTTTAGTAAGAGTGCTCAATTCTTAGTGGCGCATTATATATGGTAATATTTTTATTATAAGTTTATAATGAAAATGTAATTCACTGCAGCAGAAGAGCGGTTGTGTTTTGGTACTCTCTTATTAGCACCTTGCCAGATAGTGAAAACAAAACTACTTGTTTCTTTCATAGATTGTTTGTTTGTTTTTTAGGCTTAATGACCTATCAATCCTTATGGGATCATTTTAAGGTCACAACCAGTGATTTTTGGGTAAGGTTATTTTATTTTTACAACGTTTTACTTTTCACGATTCATTGGGATTTGTTTTTTTTTAAGAGCAGGGTCCCCAAGTCCTACCCTTGTTATTTATCCCATAACTGGAGGGAATGGACGGATTAATACCTTTCCCAAGGGTACCAGTGCTTAAGTGAATGCAGGGTATTCAACTGGAATTCGAACTCGGCTTACCGATTTCTCTTTCCGTGCCAATATCCACTGCACCACAACGCACATCCGTCACTATACGCTTACAGCACCTGGTATTCCCAAGCGGTCACCCATCTAAGTACTGACCAGGCTCAACGTTGCTTTTCTTTAATATAAGAAAAGCAATCACTATGACACATCACCCAATAAATTCCGGGCCTAACTAATAAAATAAAAATCTTTTTGGTAAAATTCGACTTTATTCATCAACATAGTCGCCTTCTAGGGTGATGCACAGATTCCAACGCTTCTCTAACAATTCGATGCCTTTTTTGTAGAATGATTTGTCTTTGGCCTCAAAATATACAACAGTTTCCGATATCTCTTCTTCAATGGAGCCAAATCTCTTTCTTTGGAGCAATCTTTTCAGGTCTGCAAACAGCCGGTAGTGGGTTATATCTGGAGAATGGGGTAGATGCGGAAGAAATTCGAAGTAAAATTCATGAAGTTTTGCCATCGTTGCGATGGACTTTTGACCACGGCGCGTTGTCTTGGTCAATGATCATTTTTCTTCTTCATTTGTGACCGTTTGTTTTTTTGGCGATTACTTTCTTCAAACGGACCAATAATACTATATTATGTTCGCTAATGATGGTTCTTTCTTTTTTAAGGTAATCGAATAACAAAATACCTTGCACATCCCAAAATACGGAGGCTAAAACATTACCCCTGCTAATGATTCCGTCTTTGGTCGCTTTGAACGGTTTTCACATGCTGCTCTCCACTCAAATGACTGCCGATTTGACTCCGAAGTGAAGTGGTGGATCCATGTTTCATTCATTGTCACATATTTACGCAAAAAATTCCATCTTGTTGCGTTGAAACAGTTGCAAACAACGCTCTGAATCGTCGACGCGTTGTTGTTTTAATCGAGTGTAAACAAACACGGCACCCACTTTGAGCACAGCTTTCTTATTGACAAATGTCCATAAAAATGTTAACTACACTGCCTTTTGATATGTTCAACTTCTCTGCCATCTCATGCAATTTCAATTTACGATCGACCAAAACGATTTTGTTGATTTCTTTGGTGTTTTCCGGGACAACTGCCAATTTGCGGCGACTTGAGCATTCAGAATCATTTGTGTTTGTACGATCTCGTTTAAAATCAGCATACAACCACTTAACCGTTATGTCCGACGGAACCGAGTCCAAGCAACACTTTTCAAGATGTCGCTTTGCTTGAACAGTATGTTTTCTCATCAGAGAGCAATGCTTTATCAACACACGACATTAAAATTTTTCCATTGTTTTGAAAATTTGCAACATTAGCTTCACTTAAGTAACTGTAATTTTTAAACTAATAATCCAAATATACCCAAATATTCTTATGTACAATTTGAAGGTTAGCATCTCCTAAAGATTGTATAGATTTTTTTATTAGTGGAGCCATCTATATGACAGGCCCAGTAATTATTGAGTGATGTGTTACCATCTCATGAATTTCCAGAAGTTAAATTACCACAAACAAGACAGATTTATCGTTCTAAAAAAAATTAATCTAATTTTCCTTGTACATGATAGGTTAAATTAAAGATGCAATTTTCTGTAGTAACTTTTGTCAGGTTTCCAAAGAATGACATTGTATAGCGTTATGCCTATCACATATATGGAGGTAGATATAGACCAAGACTTGTTCAGAATAGAAACCATGAAGCCTTTGTGGATAGATAGAGAACAAGCACATCTTTTTTATTAATAGATAGAAAACGAGGTATATTTAGACATAGGCTAGGACATATTTTGAGAGAGAGAGAGAGAGAGAGAGAGAGAGAGAAAGAGAAAGAGAAAGAGAGACCATGACCATGAAATATTTGCAAATACATAGACACCAATGCATCTGTAGAGACCATCTTGGGCATAGATACATACTGTTCTACTCAAAAGACACTCTTAGCTAGATCAATCATCTGTCACATCACGTTATCTCTATTGTGAGAAATAAATAATAAAAAAAACTAATCGCTTCTTTAACAGAAGAAATGCAAACAGTATATCATAAGTTTCAGGAATCTACCACAGAAAATATATATGTAGGGTTCTACAAACACTAATGCAATTTTCCTTGTACATGATAGGAAAATGGTATTTGGAAGATATTTTTCTGTAGCAATTTCTCCAAAGACCTATTGACGTCTTTTACTATAGAGACATCTCTGTTTTTTTCTGAATCTCCAAATATGTGACAGTATCTCCTAATGACAATATTTATTGATCCTTCTTAATCTCCATAAACAACTTGTTTCTTTGGTAGTGTTAGTAATGTGTGATAAGAACACGAAATTAAATTTGCCATCAGTAAAGAAAATGTTTATTCAATTCTGGCCTGTGTCAAATTAATATCAGTTGAATCGGATCGAGCGACTGATATTCTCGCGAGAATTCCTCTTCTCACCTGGTAGGACTGACGTTTATATAACTTCCTCTTATCTAGTTATCATGTATGTGTATATCCAAAGTTCGACTGGTCCCACATTTTTGTTTATGCTAGTAAATCCATCGACATACATCGAGGCTTGATTATGCACTTGGTGATTTTTATACCACTTTTAAGGTTAACCCTCAGTTTTTCTTATTTTCCGAGGTGGCAAAGCTTACTTTGTTATCTCATAGGGTGAACTTGGTATGGGGCCAGCATATATCAGCTTTTGCTAAAGCAGTTTACTGATAGACATTAAAGTCGATTATGATCTGTTATTTCTGGCTTGAAGCAGATACTACACTTTTAATTTTTAAACATGTACAGGTCTCTAACTCCAAAGATGTCTTGTCTTCTACCGATCTCTAGATATGTCTTGGTCTCTATTTCTTTCCATATCTGTGGTTATAGACAGGACTGTTGTTGTAGATGCTTTGAAATGGACGAATGGTCAGATGTGTGTAATGTAAGACGTATTGTTAATGTAGTTGTTGTAAATCCAACATATATATTTGTTTTTTGTTTTTTCTTTTTGTCGGAGATACATTCTCCCAAGACACATTTGAATTGATATATAATATTAGTTTATCGTAATACGTCAGTTAGTGGGACGAGTTATGACGGATAATAAAATTAGTAGTAATGTATTTTTTTATTAGGATCCACGAAAGATATATTAGTACGAATGAGATTTGTATGATTTTTTTCAAACTGTTTGTAGTTATCATGCTTCTGGTTGCAATATAAGAGTTTGTTATAATTAGGGTATTTTGTAGAAGTACCATATTCTGCTTGATGTGTGTTGAGGTTTTTTATATATCGTCTTATTTGTTCATCTACAATGTGATTTGGAAAGTCGTTATCAATGATTGTTTGCTTAATAATGTTTTTAGTTCAGAGTAAAAAATCTTTTTTGTGGAGGATTTAATTTGCTGTTCTTAAAGTTTAATTATATTTTCGTATAGTGTCTCAATCTGAATTTTTTATTTTTTGTATATATGGCAGTCAGGTCCGAGGGTAAGTAGTTCTTTTGGTTGTCAGTTAAGTCATAATCAGAAATGTTTGTAAATATTTCAAAGCAGCTAGTTATTTCAGAGCCAGAACAAAGTGATTTACTTAAGGCAGAAACTATACAAGACAAATACCATAAAAGAATAAATTCATCTAAACTCATAAATGTTTCAGTAACGATTGCTGCAGAAGAATTGTGCAACCATCCAAAAATAATAATTAAGTAAGCTGATGAAGCTAACACACTGGCAATCCTTACAAAGAGATCGCGGATATTGTTGGTGTCAGCTTTTCAATTGACATTCGTGTCATCAAGATGAAAAAACAACCTGCATTCATCAGTCCTAAACGTAAACGGAGATGCGGTCGGTTGAGAAAAACAAAACCAAGTGACGACGTATACATGGCCAAGGAAAATATGAAAGATCCTAGGAAGACTTGTTTCAATTAATCTGCACAAGGGGATATATATATATATTTAGTGTATTGAAACAACAGATAATTTTCTAAACATATATTGTTAAATATGAGAGACAATGAATGTCTATTATATTTAATCATGAGCCGTTCTAAACATCGTATTTTGGCTTTAATTTCAGGTGAAAATAAAGACAAAAATTCTCCAGCAGTTGGATAATTTTTATTAAGTTGATTCTCATTTCAGACACACAGTAAAAAAAACTTCAGATATTGGAGGCCATATACATTAAATTCAAACAACCCACACTTCATAAAATCACATTTAACTCTGGTCATAACACATTATATTACATTTAAATACATGGTTCTGTTATCATTTCGAGCTCTCATGTCGTGTGACGTCATAGAATCGCATTATAAATTTGCAAATTGAGTTTGCTATTTTTGGTAACTGTTATCGTTGCTTAGCAAAGTTTTATGTCAGTACAAGATAAAATCGTCGCTAACGTCCTTGGAACCTCTCTGAAAATGGCTCATGTCAGCCGAAAGCTTAGAAGCAAATTAATAAAAAAATTATCCAAATGTTGGAGAATTTTTGTCTTTATTTTCACCTGAAATTAAAGCCAAAATACGATGTTTACAATGGCTCATGATTAAACATAATAGACATACATTGACTCTTATATTTAACAGTATAAGTTTAGAATATATATATATATATATATATATGTATATATATATATATATATATTCAGAAATTATAACATGAATATGCTATAATATCACTACAAAAGTAGCAATTTTGTTTCGATGAAAAAAATTAAAAGATACTACTTCCCTCTGCCCTCTTTACTTTCAGTATGTTTTACCAGGATTTCTTTCGTCATTTTGTCATCCAATAAATTTGTAAGGTCTATTTTGATTCTCTGTACACGTCACCTTTTCATTCCCATTGTCCTTAAAACATCCTCATTGTCCACATACTCTGTTCATGATATTCTCAACATACTTTTGCACAACCACATTTTTGTTGCCTTCAGTCACCTTTTCGTCGTCATTGTGGCGTCGTGTTTTATTTTTATTTTTTTTACTGTAATGGGATTATCCAGCCTTTGCTACCATATGGATGGTTTCATGCCATGCTATTTATCTCCTTGATAAAATCCAAAGAAGAATCAGCAATGTTATAGGCCCTGATCTGTTAGTTCGGCTTCAACTACTTTCTCACAGCCGTAAGATTTTCTGTGTATTTTCTATAAATGATTTCACTGTAATTGTCCGGATGTACTCTTCAATATGGTACATAAACATTTTAAATTTAAGCCCAGATCTGGCCTGGAAATCTAATTAGTTTACAGTTGAGCTAGCTATATATATATATATTTAGCCATAAATTCTATGCTAAAATTTTCTTTTTTCACATTTCTCGATTGTGGAGCGCCATTCTCCATGCTTTCCAGTCAACTTTAACTTCCAAACATTTAAATGCAACATCAATCACCTTCTATTGTTTGCCTGTTCATTAGTAATGTTTCACTTCCTAAATCTTTCTCACCTAGCAACCCTTGTATCTTGGCGACTTTACAGCCTTACTTAAGGTGAAGTCGATGAAGAAAATAAAAAAAATAATGCTTCCCTCTGCCCTCTTTACTTTCAGTATGTTTTACCAGGATTTCTTTCGTCATTTTGTCATCCAATAAATTCCAAAGGTCTATTTTTGATTCTCTGTACACGTCACCTTTTCATTCCCATTGTCCTTAAAACATCCTCATTGTCCACATACTCTGTTCATGATATTCTCAACATACTTTTGCACAACCACATTTTTGTTGCCTTCAGTCACCTTTTCATCGTCATTATTGTGTCATGTTTTATTTTTTTATGTAATGGGATTATCCAGCCTTTGCTACCATATGGAAGGCTCGATATCACATAGAAGTTGATTACTCTTTTCTTTGTTTCTAACTTATAATTTTCTGTTTAGATTTTAAGCGACATTTTTCAACGCATTACGTGTTACTTATCAAGACAAAGTACCATAAAAAAATCATTTATTTACTTATAATTTACAAGAAACCTTAAGCAAAATTCTGATTGAAAACAGAAGAATTCTACAAAATCATAATAACATCTCGCTATTACAAAAAGCACTTCTTTTCTACAATCAAACTTTCATTATTTAATAGTATAAATATAGTTTATATGTTTGTTTTTATAGAAATATGTTCACGCAAATTCTAGTTGGGCACGGCTTGTGAGGATTTGGAATGACCGCTTCTTTTTAAAAAACAACATATAAATTACCAGCTAGTAGTCAAAACAAGAGGATAATAATACTAGACATAAAAAGCCTTGACAAAGGATTTTTGATAGTGTCCGACAATAATGGCTGCATAAGTTGGAACAATAAAAATATAGGCAATTCAAATATGTTACGATGCTGATTTTCCTATTCGTTATGCAGTTGATATCGGCTCGAATGAGAAATCAAAGAGCCGGGTTCGAATTCCAGTTTTGAATTCCCTGCATTCACTTACGCGCAAATAACCTTCATAAAAGTATGAATCAGTCTCTTCTCCCTCCTCTTGCATTGATTTCTTGGACCCCAGCGGATTGGTGTATATATATATATATATCCAAATATAGGGTACGTATGGATGGAATTATATTCCGCATCCAAAGAAACACTATTCTTAAAAAAGTGCTCAATACAAAGTACAGCTAATACTATTTATTAAGAAGTTAGAACATGAACATGTTATAATATCACTACAAATGTAGCTATTTTGTTTCGACACTTCTTGTGTCTTATCGACTGATGAGGTTTATTTCAAGTTGAAGATTATTAAAAGTTTTAAAACCCTTCGATTTGGAACAAACCTCATCACTTGATAAGACCCAAAATGTGTCGAAACAAAATAGCTACTTTTGTAGTGATATTATAGCTTATCCATGTTACAATTTCTGAATAAATATTATTAACTCTACTTTGTATTGAGCACTTTTTTAAGAATAGTGTTTCTCCGGACTAAGAATATTATTCCATCCATACGCACCCTATACTCGAATATATATATATATATATATATATATATATGTGTGTGTGTGTGTGTGTGTGAAAATGATTGTGCACATTTTGGAGCAGGTTCTTCACACCAAAGTAAGGACAAAATCCATATAAACAAAAGTCCGTAAATCATTGGCTTTTTGAGTTATTAAATTTAGATAGAATTTATGGTATACAGCGCTGTGTTTAAAATGGGTATCGGATCGTGGTTTGAGAGAGATACCAAGAGGAAAGAACAACAAAGGATAGAGGAAAGTGGAAATTGATGATCGCCTATTTCTGATTTAGATCTAATGCTGTTAATTTTTGTTATCTGGTTATGACATCTCTTATCATTTTTGAAATAATTGTGAAAAATTTTATTAATATTTACATATTTGATCAAGCTAGCACGAGTATTCATAAGTCTATCTAGTCAACAACCACGCTCTAGCATCATAGTCGTAAATAGGTCATTATGGTGGCATTCTGTGTCATAACGTACCTGGTCAATGTAGGTGGTTGTTGGACGACAAAGTCGTCTGACGCCATAGCTAGGTGTTCAGAACTTTATATGCTTCGAAAGTTCTTGTCTCACCCGCCAGTCTCTTACAAAGCGCATTCTACGTTTTAATGGGATTGTAGAAACATCAGGGATGTATCCACGGAACTGTGATTTAGTTTGATACTCTCTCCAAGTGAAATTAAGAAGAGCTCTCAGCAGCCAAGTGTAGGTTTGATCAGACTTAAACTAATGGTTTTTAGTTAATGTTTAAGGAGTGGTAAGTCAGTTAAGTGCGATACGTGATACACGCTTGGGCGATCATGTCTCGAAAGATACATGCCTGACTGAGGAGAAGGTTATCCCACACTAGTTTGCCATTGCTTTCTGCGGTAGACTGGTTGCCGACCAAGTCTACAGAACCCAATCTGTCCTAATATTTAACCCATAACTGGAGGGAAGAGACGGAATAATACCTTTCCCAAGAATATTTCTGCGTAAGTGAATGCAAGGAATACGAATGGAATTCAAACCCGGCTTCCTAATTTCTCGTTCCGAGCCGGTATCGACTGCACCACGACGCACACCCTAGCAGTGGAACCATGCATTAAAATCGCCTTCAGAGTGGCGCAAAAGAATCTCTGCTTAAGGTTGTCAGAAAAAACCAGAGTGTACCAATTCCATATATGTGGTATACCTGTTACCTATACAACTGCGATGTATCCTGTATAACCCGGAAACCAAAATGACCAATGTGTTGTATACCCTGGATAACGAAATTTAAACTGCAACCAAAACAACATATACGTTGTACACACTTCGATGGAACGACGATTATTATTATTTCGACGACGGTTATCTTCTCTCTTATAAAATCGCCTGTCTTTTCCACGCTGATAAAATCACGATATTCTCACGATAATAAAATGACGACCGTAACACGTACTTATAAACAGATGTAGACAGCATATCATTTATTCGTTCATCAGGTGACGTATCGTAGTGTAGAAGATATGTTCAGTAGAATTATTTCGCTTCCTACATATATTATATGTAATATATTTCAAAGATTTTATTTATGAGACAGTTTGTATATAAACTTCAATCAGAAACGCTCAAGGCTCAAATTTTATATTAAGATTATACTTATATTCAATTACAGTTGTATAGACTTGGTAATATGTGATGTGCTTTAATAAGATTATTCTTGGGGATTTTCTAAGCTTTCTCTTTCGTGTAATATCAAATAATTAGAATATTGAAGAAGTTTTAAGTCCTTTCCATTGTAATTTTCTTCCACATGTAAATACCAGTGGCTACAAATTTATATTGCTATTATGTTCGAACCTATAATTATATCGGATTTTATTTTCTTGTTGAGGTATAAGTAGAAATTTAGAATATTATTTTTGTGGGTAGACTTTCGCTCGAAGTTTAGATTTAAATAATATACAGTGTGGTTTATCATGGCATCAAGTGAGTTTTCCGTACGATCACCGAAGTTATGCAACGTCGAGTCTAGCCATTACTTAAATAGGTGATAGCTTGGAAATACGAGGTGCTGTAAGTTTGTATATGCAGCTACTTTTATGGATAACTAGCAGCATAACCCGGCGTTGCTCGGGTGTAATGAAAACTTTAAAACTAATCCATGGTCCTGCAGCTCAGACTCTTTGGACGTTCGTACAAAAGACTAAAAAGCAATAGTTATTTCCATTCAAAGCGAAACCGTAGACTGAAAGAAAAATGAATGGATGTATTTTTATTTCCTGGTATCGATATCAAATAAGTTTTTTTTTCGTCGTAAACTGAATTTTGAAGTCCTCTGAGTAAATGGTATCATGGCTGAGACTAAGAACTACAATTATACTTACTTAGAGCCAAACCCGAAGCAAAAATAAAATAAAAGGGCTGAAAAAATACTGACAAACAGACAGATAAACAGACACACACACAAACATCTTGTCTCTTATATATATATATATATATATATATATTATCGATTTTCTGCACTATTGTAAGAACTGCAACCTTAAAATTTCTGAATATCGTTTCTTATGTTATTCTCTATGAGTGTATCAAATTTGATTAAAATCGGACCACTCCTTCTATAACCCGATTTTTTCGATTATCGATTTTCGATATTTATCGGGGGTACCTCGACACAAAACCTAGCTAAGAATTCTCGCAGACGCTTATAGTACAACTGTGTAAACTTTCAAGAAAATTGGTTCAGCCTTTTCGGAGTCTATAGGTAACGAACACAGACAAACATACACACACACACACACACACAAAGTTCCATTTATAAATATGTTTAGATTTAGATGGCTCGGAATCCATAATCAAAGAGCCGAGTACCGATTCGCGTCGGGTGCATTATATTTACTTAAGCACACATAATGTTGGTAAAGGTATGAATACACCTCTTCCTCCCGCTGCTATGGATTAATTTGTAAGATTTGTATCCCTAAATGATTATTGTCTATCTCGCTAAATTTTTAACAATCTAAAAAATATTTTCTGGCTGAACTACCAAGCAAATGGTTGATAAGCCGAAGAAAACGAATCAATCAAGAAACGTTGACATAGTGTTTGTTTCAGTTTTATAAGTAAATTCAGTTGCATGTTAAATAGCATTTAGCTTATTTATAAGTTCGGGTAATTTTTTTTATTTGGGGGCATTCATCAATAAAACATAATGCAATCCAGGAAACAATATGTAAACAATCGTTTACATATCGATATTTCCAATATATAGCCATCTGCAGACAGATCTGTTTCGCTGTATCACTGCTCATCAGTATGGTTAGACATCCGATTTCTTCTATCCAGGATTGAAACCCTACCGAATTGATATCACTCGGCGATTCTACCTCTGATTTATGGGCGCTCGGTAGAAGAATGCGAACATTAGCGTGTTATATACAATGTTAATACGCGCCAGTAGCCGAGTGTGTTCAAATTCATTACTGAATGAGGTTGCGTAAATGCGTAGATAGCTACTGTTATTACAAAGTCTACCAATTCTCCATAAGTCATCCGCAGACAGTCCTGTTTCGTTGTATCACAGCTCATCAGTACGGTTAGACATCCGGTTACTTCCAGCCAGGATTGACACCTGACCGATTTGACGTCAGTCGGCGATTCTACCTCAAAGCTATGGATGCTCGGCGGAAGCAGGCAGATTTTAGCATGTTATATAAACAATGTAAACACACGCTAGTACCCTAGCGTGTTCAAATTCATTGCTGAATGAACGATGCGTAAAATATTGGTGAGTAGATATTTGTTTGAAATCTACCATTTCCCCATATATATATATATATATGGCTCAGAGGGTTCTTCATTTACTGTGTTACAATAGACTAGGGAAGATAAAGGTTAACTCGAGACTTGAACAGGTTAAGATTGAACTGATCGGGGAAACATTCTCTTAGGAGTTGGTTCCGCATAGCGGCGGTTCGCGAGAAGAACGTGTTAGTGTGGAATTTCTCACCAATGAAATATGGGGGGGAATGTGGGTGGTTTCCTATAATGTGAATGGCAGGGCGGGTTCTGGACGTGTAGGGTAGAAGAGGCGGGACTAAGGAATGCAGTTCGTCTACTAGCTTTTTCATGGAACTGTCGATAGAGCAGTGAGAGGTTTGTTAGCTCCCAATTGTGTGAGAAACCTATGTGGTTGGGAAATATTTTGTCATGTCCCTGAAACACTTTTAAACTTTTGAAGATGTGAAAGTGATGACTGGACAGCTCTCACCAAAATATAGCAATATAAATCCATTTTAGGCCCCATCTAGCTCTTATAAAAGTAGAGGAAAGCTCGCGGGGTCATGTTCTTCTTGGGGAGGTATAGTGAACCGCACATTTTTCTTGCATCTTTAGCGATGGATCCTATCTACAACTTTCCCTTGAGGTCAGAGTTTAAGGTCTACAAATCTTGGCAGTGATGGGATGTAACTAGTTTGGTTTTCGAGGCATTGAATGTGAACAGATTGGTAAGTTAGAGTAAAATCAGATGAAAGATCAGCCAGCAGTCTCCGATCATCATTGGTTTGGGACGTTCACCCGTATATTGTCGTACTATCGGCATAGATATTCATATATTCTTAGGCAGATCATTTACATAAAGTAAAAAGAGGGTTGACCCGAGAAATAAACCCTGGGTGACGTTCACTTTGATTTCTTAGATCCCAGAAGACTGGCATATATATTTATAATCAAGATTGATTTATAAAGTTGGATATTGTTACACATCCATTGCTAATATCATATTTCGCGGCGCTAACCGCACGTCAGACTAAATTCATACAACAATGAATGGTTCAAAGTCATACAGACAAAGTCAAGTGAAATAGTAAAAGGAAAAAAAGAAAAAAAATTTAAAATGAGAAAAGAGAAAGAAAAGGAGAAGAAAAGAATAAGGGGAAAAGGGATTTAACTTAACGTATTAGATCTTAGCATCACGCAGCGTCAATATATATATATATATATATATATATATATATAGAGAGAGAGAGATATAGATATAGATATATATATTCGGAAATTATATAATGAATATGTTATAATATAACTACAAAAGTAGCTATTTTGTTTCGACACTTCTTGTGTCTTATCAAGTGATGAAATTTATTTCAAATCGAAGAGTTTTAAAACTTTTAATAACCTTCAACTTGAAATAAACCTCATCAGTCGATAAGACACAAGAAGTGTCGAAACAAAATAGCTACATTTGTAGTGATATTATAACATGTTCATGTTCTAACTTCTTAATAAATAGTATTACTTTGTATTGAGCACTTTTTTAAGAATAGTGTTTCTTTGGATACAGAATATAATTCCATCCATACGTACCCTATACTTGGATATATATATATATATATATATATATATATATATACCAATCCGCTGGGGTCCAAGAAATCAATGCAAGAGGAAGGAGAAGAGACTGATTCATACTTTTATGAAGGTTATTTGCGCGTGAGTGAATGCAGGGAATTCAAAACTGGAATTCGAACCCGGCTCTTTGATTTCTCATTCGAGCCGATAGCAACTGCATAACGAATAGGAAAATCAGCATCGTAACATATTTGAATTGCCTATATTTTTATTGTCCCAACTTATGCAGCCATTATTGTCGGACACTATCAAAAATCCTTTGTCAAGGCTTTTTATGTCTATTATTATTATCCTCTTGTTTTGACTACTAGCTGGTAATTTATATGTTGTTTTTGAAAAAGAAGCGGTCATTCCAAATCCTCACAAGCCGTGCCCAACTAGAATTTGCGTGAACATATTTCTATAAAAACAAACATATAAACTATATTTATACTATTAAATAATGAAAGTTTGATTGTAGAAAAGAAGTGCTTTTTGTAATAGCGAGATGTTATTATGATTTTGTAGAATTCTTCTGTTTTCAATCACAATTTTCCTTAAGGTTTCTTGTAAATTATAAGTAAATAAATGATTTTTTTATGGTACTTTGTCTGGATAAGTAACACGTAATGCGTTGAAAAATGTCGCTTAAAATCTAAACAGAAAATTATAAGTTAGAAACAAAGAAAAGAGTAATCAACTTCTATGTGATATCGAACCTTCCATATGGTAGCAAAGGCTGGATAATCCCATTACATAAAAAAATAAAACATGACACAATAATGACGATGAAAAGGTGACTGAAGGCAACAAAAATGTGGTTGTGCAAAAGTATGTTGAGAATATCATGAACAGAGTATGTGGACAATGAGGATGTTTTAAGGACAATGGGAATGAAAAGGTGACGTGTACAGAGAATCAAAAATAGACCGTTGGAATTTGTTGGATGACAAAATGACGAAAGAAATCCTGGTAAAACTGAAAGTAAAGAGGGCAGAGGGAAGCATTATTTTTTTTATTTTCTTCATCGACTTCACCTTAAGTAAGGCTGTAAAGTCGCCAAGATACAAGGGTTGCTAGGTGAGAAAGATTTAGGAAGTGAAACATTACTAATGAACAGGCAAACAATAGAAGGTGATTGATGTTGCATTTAAATGTTTGGAAGTTAAAGTTGACTGGAAAGCATGGAGAAGGGCGCTCCACAATCGAGAAATGTGAAAAAAGAAAATTTTAGCATAGAATTTATGGCTAAATATATATATATATATATAGCTAGCTCAACTGTAAATTAATTAGATTTCCAGGCCAGATCTGGGCTTAAATTTAAAATGTTTATGTACCATATTGAAGAGTACATCCGGACAATTACAGTGAAATCATTTATAGAAAATACACAGAAAATCTTACGGATGTGAGAAAGTAGTTGAAGCCGAACTAACAGATCAGGGCCTATAACATTGCTGATTCTTCTTTGGATTTTATCAAGGAGATAAATAGCAGGGCATGAAACCATAAGTGACAGCAATATTCACCTACCTTTAAATAGATGTTTGGACAGGGACCAGGATGGAAGGACAACTATAACTCAGAAACCAAACAATAAGAATCTGTGGAGGGCAAACATAAAGGGATATTACATAAGAACAAGATAGTTCTCATGCATTTATGGATACACTCAAATATATATATATATATATATATATATATATATACGTTTAAAACGAGATATAATTGCAGAAATATATCGATGTATGTGCATACTTTTCTACGAAGCATAGCTTAGACATTTCACAAAATTTTGATTACAGAACACCCAGTTAGAATCGAACTGCCTACTTAATCATAATCTAATTGTATGACAAAAACTTGTGAAACATTACACCATGCAGAATTGCAGGACGCGTACACATATAATTGTGTTTAATAGACATGAATGCGTGTGCAAGCCTGTCAGTTAATGAGGTTTTATAGATTCCCTAACGTATATTCTAAACGAATATAAGATGTGCTTAATAATTTACGGCGGGAGTCATAAGCAGAGTTTTCGTGTGTAATAAGGTCTGATAATACTCACAGCGGAAACTTAAGATTTGCCAACGATATCATTACACGAATATTTAGCATCTCTTCCAATTGAATCTGTGTCTCTCTGTTTTTAAACTTGTTTTCCGAAATTGTTTTGTCCATTTCTTCTCTTCTATCAATCACGCTCAGCCAGTCGAATCGCCATTTAAACGCATATTTGTTGCATCTTCTCAACAAGCTATTCCCGCGTTAGGATCTATAAGTCTGTATTCCACCCAAAGCAGGTGGGGGTGCTTGTATCTCATTCGCTGCCCGCCAGTTACAGTAAATTATGGCGGCTAGAAAGATAATCGTCCCATACAAAGTAATAAACTTGAAACTCCTTTTCTGTCTTTTTTTTTTATCTATTTACAACTTGAATGAAAGCAAACAGAAATTGTTAAATATGTCGGTGGTGAGAGCTCAGACGACGCTGTCGGCTGCCGCGTATCAGTTTGAGGACTTTGCATAGCCTCAGGCCATTTAATTCTTCGTTTTTGATTTACGTTAGCGACGTGAGTTCTGTCCAGTGAACAGTGTCCATGTAAGTTAAGGTCTACCATTCATTTTACTTAACAGTGGTTTACAACTTGACGGTGATAAACAAAGCGGAATTTCTAATAAGAGTTTTAGTTCAATCCGCTGAAGAAGAAGAAGAAGAAGAAGAAGAAGAAGGGAAAAGAAGCAATAGTAGAAGAAGCAAGGGAAAAAGAAGTAGTAATAGTAGTAGAAGAGAAAAAGAAGAAGACAGGAAAAGTAGTAGTAGTAGCATAAGAAGAAGACGAAAAAAAAGAGGAGGAAAAAGTAGTAATTGTATAAGAAAAAGTAAATGAAAAAGAAGAAGAAAGAAAAGAAGCAGTAGTAAAAAAAAAAACAAGGGAAAACGAAGTAGTACTAGATAACGAAGGACAGAAAAAGAATATGAATAGGAAGAGAAAAGTAATAGTAGTAAAAGAAAAAAAGAGGGGGAAAAGAAGTAGTAGAAACAGTTGAGAGGAAAAATAAGTAGTAATAGAAAAATATGATAAAGAAGAAGAAAAAGGGAAGAACGATGGAAATCTAATCTTAGTAGCAAAAGAAGAAATAAAAAGAAGGAAAAAGAAGTAGTAGTTGTAGAAGAAGAAAAAGAAGACGAGAAAGAGAACTAGTAGTAGAAGCAGAGATAAAGAGGTAGCAGTACTAGAAAAAGAAGAAGGGAAAAAGAAAAGGAAGGGAAAATTGTAGTAGTAGCGGTAGAAGAAAAGTAGTAGGAAAAAAGAAGAAAAAGGAAAAGTCGTTGTCGTAGAAGTAGTAATAGAAGAAGAAGAAAAAGAAAAAACAGGAAGAAGAAGCAGTAATAGAAAACGCCAGGGAAAACGAAGAAATAGAGGCAGAATAAGAAGGAGAATAGAAAAAGAAGTATTAGTCGATAAAGAAGAAGAAGGGAAAAGAAGAGAAAAGTAGTAGTAATATTCTACTACTACTAAGATACGAAGGGTTAACAAACATGTCACCGGTAAAGTGGTAACCAAATGTCACAGTCTTACTCGAACATACCCATGTAGAGAATAACAGAATATCCGAATATATACGAATATACAAGACATTAGAAATGATTCTTGTTTTAGTTTTCATTGACTTCTGACACTGAAATCCGAGAGCATGCTGGGATAGACAAAGAAGCATTCTAAAAGCTAAACAGGATAACGAGAAATTGAAAACAATCGCTAGAAACGAAGAGTCCTATAATGTTACGCGATATCTGTCTTCATGTATGACAATGAGTGCCGAACAATCTCATCAGAAACGAAGCAACAAAAATGCGGTCCTGCTGACTATACCATAAGCAGAAAATGTGCACAACGACGAAGTTTCGGCAGCGATGGAAACAAAAAGGAAACATTTGTTTACATCAGAAAAAAAAAATTGCAAGTTTTTGGGGCACCTAACGAGGAAGCTGGACTAGGTAAATTTGATACTCACAGGACGGATTGGAGGCATGAGAGACAGATAAGAACAAATTATAACATACTCAGTGAACTTAAGTAAATAATAGGGGAAAAAACAGTAGGAAAATTAAGAGATAAAATATACAGGAAGTTGTGGGGAGCCATGATCACTTTCACTCTGGAAGGACACAGTACATAAAGAAGAAGAAAGATTGAAAATAGAAAGACTGAAATTAGTACTTCTTACTAACATATATATATATATATGTGTGTGTGTGTGTGTATGTGTGTTAGAAAGTAGTACTATTTTCAGTCTTTCTAACGAAATAAATACTTCTTACTAACATATATATATATATATATATATATATATATATATATATATATATATTTTCTAAACATATACTGTTAAATATAAGAGACAATGAATGTCTATCATGTTTAATCATGAGCCGTTCTAAACGTCGTATTTTGGCGTTAATTTCAGTTGAAAATAAAGACAAAAATTCTCCAACATTTGGATAACTTTTTATTAACTTGCTTCTAAGCTTTCGGCTCACGTGAGCCATCTTCAGAGAGGTTATTAAGACGGTAACACAATAATATCCACCATCCGCGACGATTTTAATTTGTATTGACATAAAACTCCGCTAGGCAACGGCAATAGTTACCAAAAATAGCAAACGCAGTTCGCAAATTTTCAATGCAGTTCTATGACGTCATACTGCGTGATAGCGCGAAATGACAACAGCACTATATCTATTTCGCGCTTCTTCTTCTTCTATGTGCCTTGTCCTTTCAAGACGTAGGCGATCATGACCTTCCCCGTCTCCCTATCCATGGTGGCTTTTAGCACGCTTTCTCCTGTAACATCTCGCAACCCTCGTTCTCTCATCCACCTGCTCAGACCCTTCAAATATGTTACCCGCTGCTTTCCTCTGTCTCTTTTACCCTCTATCCGGCCTGTTAGTATCAGATTCTCCAAGCCTCCTTACTCAATACACGTCCCAGAAATTTACGTTGTCTCTTCCTGATGCTCAATATTAATTTTCGTTTCGTTTCCATTCTTTACCTCATCATTGTTCACATGCTCGGTCCATGATATCCGCAGCATCCATAAAACAACACCTAGATAGAATTAATGACAGGAATTTAAGAAGGAATATATATATATATATATATATATATATATATATACAATTTATAAGTGGAAAGTCAGTTTAGGCTAGCAATTATTGACATAAAGTGTTTGATATCAGTTAATGTAGAGAATATTGAGCAAGTTTATTAAAAACGTGCTGACTTCGACGTTTCTTGAGTGAAGTATTGTAACATTTCAGGGTCATCCTGCAATTATATAAATCCACCATCCGCCCGTGTATTGAGTATTGCTGCCACATCTGGTCAGGTGCCCCTTCTATTCTCCTCGTGGTTCTTGACAAAATACAGCGAAGAATCTGTAATGTGATTGATACCGACTTGGCTGACCGTCTGCAGTATCTCTCTCACCGGCGTGACATGGCTTCCCTGTGCCTCTTCTATAAATACTTTCATGGCTTCTGCTCTGACGAATTTAAATCACTGGTGCCCCCCCCCCCCCAGATGTGAATTTGCACGAGATATTAGATTGGCAACTAGGACCCACCCTTTTTTACAGTGAAACCGATGAAATGTAACCGCAATTTCTACTCCAACAGCTTCTTTCCACGCACTTCCCGCCTGTGGAATTCCCTACCGCATGCTTGCTTCCCCGACGGCTACAACCTCCAGGAGTTTAAATGTAAGGTCAATAGACACGTCCTAACACACTAACTCACACCCACTCTCTCCAACTCTCTCCCTATGTACATCCTAAGTCGTCTATCACCCTCTGACATTTCCTATACCCAATCCCTCTATGTGACACCCTGCGCTATAGTGGCAGTGGAATGCCTTGCTTGGGGTAACACGATTTAAAAAAAAATACTTTTTGTGCTGCTATTTTCGTTTTTTTTTTCTTATTTCTGTGAAGTTTGGTGTAATTTAATGACTTTGTGTGTGGGTGATTTTTAAATTTGTTTATCTTTATTTTTTGCTCTTTCTTTAGTGGTGTCGTTGGTAGTTAATTGCATTTTATTGTGTGTTAAGTTGCCCTTTTTACTGTGTCAGTGTATATGGCCGTCTGAATTTTTTAGGTCAGGATTAAGCGTTTGTGATCGTGCGTGTTGGTTGCTTTTTTTCTAGGTGTAATTTTTAATTTTGCTTATTGTTTGAATTTTTCCGTTTCATGATTTTTGCATAAGCTGGTTGTTTCTTTTCATTCGCTTTCTTTGTTATGATAGTTAGAATGGTAACTGGCCCTTAACATACCAGTCTTAACTCAACAGCTTTGAAGGTGATATATTTAAAACATCTGCATATATATATATATATATATATATTAGAACATTTACAATTTTTTTTTAATATATATAGACTACAAATTGTATATTTTGTTTCGACATAGGACATCCAATGTCTCATCAGGTGGTGTGGAAAGGAATGCAAGACCTCTTTTCTTATATTTGGGAGTTGTGTGTGGGATGTTGTCAGGGGTTATTGCTCGTTAGAATTTGGAAAAAAAGTGGAGTGGGTAGGGGATATAGTTGATTCATGAAAGTGTGTTTTATGACCGCCTGGCTAGCCTTTATTCTTTGGTTTTATTAGAGGGGTAGAATAAAGAGGTGTAAAGGGTAGGAAGGATGGGATTGGAGCTATCTTTAAGGGATATTTGTACAACTATAGAATATTTTGTATTTAAGCACAGTTTTATAATTAATCTAATTTTGTATATTTAACCTTAATTTTGAGTTTAGGAAATTACTTTTTCTATAAAACTTTAAATTAGATTTGAATATAGTTCGTGGTGTGTAATAAGTAAAATGTGATATAAGAGGGTTGTTAGTACTATAAAGGTTTATCGTCTCTAGTGGGGGGTCATAGTTTTGGCTTGAGCAGTATTTTTCAGCATGATTGCAAGGTTAGTTCTTTAATATTTTTGAAGTTTACTGTGGTTTCATGCGTCTGGTTTAAAAGCTTGTCGCTCTTTATGTATTTAATGAGTTTGATGATTATATATATATATATATATATATATGGCTTTGTGTGTGTGTGTGTGTGTGTGTGTATTTAATGATTTTTAATGATTTAATGTATTTAATGATTTTAATGATTATATATATATATATATAAATCTAAACTTATTTATGAATGGAACTTTGTGTGTGTCCGTTACCTATAGACTCCGAAACGGCTGAGCCGATTTTCTTGAAGGTTTACACAGTTGTATTATAAGAGTCTGCGAGTGTTCTTAGCTATGTTTTGTGTCGAGGTACCCCCGATAAATATCGAAAATCGAAAAAATCGGGTTATAGAAGGAATGGTCCGATTTTAATCAAGTTTGATATACTCATAGACAATAACATAAGAAACGATATTCAGAAGTTTCAAGTTTGCAGTTCTTACAATAGTGCAGAAAATCCATAATATATATGTATAAAAGGCAAGATGTTTGTGTATGTGTCTTTTTATCTGCCTGTTTGTCTGTATTTTTTCAGGCCTATTATTTTTGTTTTTGCATCGGTTTTGGCTCTAAGTCGGTATAATTGTAGTTCTTAGTCTCCGCCATGATACCATTTACTCAGAGGACTTACTTAGCCTTCAAAATTCAGTTTACGACGAAAAGACTTATTTGATATCGATACCAGGAAATCAAAATTTGAATTACATCCATTAATTTTTCTTTCAGTCTACGTTTTCGCTTTAACTGGAAACAACTGGAAACAACTATTGCTTTTTAGTCTTTCGTCCCAAAGTCCAAAGAGTCTGAGCTCCAGGACCATGGATTAGTTTTAAAGCTTTCATTAGACCCAAGCAACGCCGGGCTATACAGCTAGTATATATATATAAATATATAAATATATATATATATATATATATATATACATATACATATATATATATACGAAAAACACCTATCTGGACGTATTTCATTGATATTGTTTTGATGGCTATAAAATACATGACAAATATCAGATTTCCATGTGAATATATACAAACATTTTAAAATTTAAATTTAAATTTAAATTTCAATAATTATATGCTTCTTCCATTCATTTATAATGGAAATTACCTTTTACATGAATTAGATTTTAAAATTTGGTGAATTAGTGACCTTTTCCTTCCTATCTACCACTACTAACCCAATGGTCAAAACATATACCTCCCCCGACTAAAAAGGAATTTACCACTAAGATTCCCCCCGTGTTAACCGTAAAGTAACTAACATTAATATTGCATCATTTACTATCCCCTTTTTCCGGCAAAAGAATTTTCCTCCATTTTTTGAGCAAACGGGGTTGACAATGCATGTCTCGAACTGACATGTTAAAACTGCTAAAATATGATCTATATATATATATATATATATATATATATATATATATACATCTTGTCTCGCTCAAGGTTTTTGGCTAATTTTTCTTATAATATATATGTTACCGTCACTTTAGAAGGCATATCGATATAAATTTTTTACTGTGCTTTTTGACATGGCACGGGCTCACCGGTTACCAAATATTTTTCACTTTAACTTCAAAGAATCCACAGTAGTTTAATTGGATCGGGTGTTGCATTATTATCTGTACTGGAGAAGAAAATCTAGATTGATGCTCACAACATTTACGAATGCTTAAAAAGTTGTATATTTTGACTAATATACATGGAAAGTGCGACACAGATCCGAAGGCGAATTGGCATGGCAAAGGACGCGTTCCAGAAGCTGAGTAAAGTACTAAGACACATGAAAACTTACTTAGAAACAAAGAAGAGAGTGCTGGATTGCTATGTGATGCCACTTCTTCAATACAGCAGTGTATGCTGGACAATATCATCGAAAATTAGGATAAAACTTAAAGCAGCAGAAATGTGTTTCTACAGAAGGATGCTGCGGATATCGTGGACCGAGCATGTAAGCAACGATGAGGGGTTGGAAAGAATGGCAACGAAAAGGAAATTAATAGTGAGCATCAGGAAGAGACAACTGAAGTTCCTGGGACATGCAATGAGGAAGGAGGGCTTGGAGAACCTGATACTGTCAGGCCAGATAGAAGGAAAAATGAGACAGAGGAAGGCAGCGGATAGCATATTTGAAGGGCCTGATCAGATGGAGATGAAACGGGGGTTGGGAGGTGTAACAGGAGAAAACATACTAAGAGCCACAAGAGATAGGGAGACGTGGAGAACCATGATCGTCTACAGGGCACAGAAGTAGAAGAAGACCCTCACAAAATGTTATGTGAAGAGGACAGTTTTTCATTGGTTTTATGCAATTCTCTTTTCTCTTGAGAATTAACGACAATATTATTATACCCTCTTCTTGTAAATAGACAAACTAATGAATAGTGTTTAACATTTTTCTTACCAGTACTAAAGAGAGAGAGAGAGAGAGACAGAATACGTAAATACACTTTTATATATTCAGATTTCATAAAACTTTTAAAAAATAACTTTTAAAAAGATTTCTCAGGAAATATAACAGTGATGTCATAAGAAAGACTATACTTTTGGCATACTTTTCTGTGGGTGTATACCTTAAAATTTGCTTGAATTTATGTTGAGCATTATAATTTCATCCGTTTGTCTGCCATCATAAATGACAAGAAGCTTCCGTGGTATTTAATAGTTTTCCTCTGAAACATGTTTGAGTATCTAACTTCTTAAAGATAGCTATAACCTACAAAAGTGCAACGTCATTATCCGTTTTCTATCTTCTTCATTCCTATCATTCTTTCTTCGATATCATCTGTACTTTGTTCCTTTTTTTCTTTGCTTTTCTCTTACTGTAACCCTCTGCTGACTAGTTGCAATGTTGCCTTGCTTGGGGTGAAATTATTGTAAAAAGATACGAAATTACGCTTTATGTGTGCACCTCCCAAAATGCAAAGACTGGTGGCTGATCACTCCGCTTCCCTCGTTTTCACAGCTTATTGAATTAAGGATCGGACTGGCTCGTATCTTTCATTTTTTTATCCCCAAAACAATATTAGTAAAATGTCATCACCATCGAACAGACCCAAATTTTACTTCATTTCTGATGAGCGGTTGTACTGTCAATTTGCATCGAACGTTTATTGGGACTAAACCCCTCAGAAAAGAAATGGAAGAATGACTGGTTCTTTGCACTGCGCCAGTTAATACCTGTTTTTTTTGCCCTGCTCTAAAATGGCAGTTTTCTTTTTATCTGTTTTGGCAAAATAAAACGTTTTCTGTTTATGGAAACTTATAAAGCAGGCGTATAGCTAAAAGGTTCTTAGCTAGAAATGAGAAGGATCCAGGAAAAAATTACGTTTTGGAAAAAAAAGGTAAATGGAAACTTCTTTTTGAACTCTAACTAGATCTTTCAATTAAATCGAATCTAAGAGTTCATAACATTGAATTAAGGCATCATTCAATATGTACATGGTCCACACTTGTTTGATATCATCACTTCGCTCAATAAAATATTCCCGTAATATACAGCGAGACTATTCTGAGAACCCTAGAATTTATGCCAGGATTCGTTATCGGAGGCCACAATGTAAACAATATAAGGTACGCAGATGATACAGTGTTGATAGCAGACACAGAAAGAAAATTACAAGACCTTCTACAGAAGGTAGCTGAAGAGAGTGATAAGAAAAGACTACAAATAAACTGCAAGAAACCGAATGCTTGTCCATCAGCAAAAAGAGCAGCCCAAAATGCCAATTACAGTTGAGGGACTCTAAAATTAAGCAGGTACAGACATTTAAATACCTAGGAAGTGTTCTAACAGAAGACGGAAAGTGCGACACTGAGATCCGAAGGCGAATTGGCATGGTGAAAGAAGCATTCTAGAAGTTTTGTAAAGTATTAAGAAACTGGACAATTTCGCTAGAAACAAAGAGGAGAATACTGGATTGCTATGTGATGTCAGTTTTTCAATATGGCAGTGAATGTTGGACGATATCTTCGAAGATGAAGGAAAAATTTGAACCAGCTGAAATATCATGGACCGAGCATGTGAGCAATGACAGGATTTGGAAAGGATGGAAACGAAAAGGAAATTAATACTGAACATTAGGAAGAAACAACTAAAGTTCCTGGGACAGGCAATGAGGACGGAGGGCTTGAAGAATTTGATACTGACCGGCCAGAGGGAGAAATGAGTCAGGGGAGAGCATCGGATAACATATTTGAAGAACGAGGGTTGCATGGTGCAACAGGAGAAGGCGTGCTAAGAGCCACCAGGGACAGGGAGATGTGGAAAGTCATGATCGCCTACGTCCTTAAGGGACATGGCACATAAAATTAGAAGAATATACATTGGCTGTGGCTAGTAGCAAATATATATAGACATTTAGAGAAACAACTAGTTTTGTTCTGGGAAAATTTTAGATAAATCACAGAAGCAAACTCACGAGAGTCAGTTGCCGAGAATTACCTACGATAGTTAATGAGAACCCACGACACTTTATGACGTGTTCGAGAAATCGAAGAGCCGAGTTCAAATTCTAGTTGAATTCGTTGCATTCGCTTACGCGTAAATACCCTTGGGAAAGGTATCAATCCATCTCTTCTCCTTCCAGATAGGGGTCAAATAACAGGACAGATTGGGTTCTATTGCCTTGGTTGGCAAACAGTCTATCGCAGAAAGTAATGGCAACCAACTGCAGGAAAATCTTTTGCCCAGTTAGTCATGTCTCTTTCGAGATATAATTGCCGAAGCGTGTATCACGTATGGTAATTGACTAACTGACTGAATGTGGGAAAAACAAACAATTTAAACGTCAAATTCAAGTTATGTTTGTTTAAGATGTAGTAGCTTTTATATATGCAGATATTTGTCGATGTCTATTGCGTTAATGAGCTGAAATTTGTCGAATGTTATTTTTTTGTTAAATTATTTTCAGATTTTATTACAGATATAAATTCATTGCTCGCATGGCAGAAGAAAATTGAAAAACAGATTCATTAAAAAAGCCAATAAAAACAAAACAAAAATTAAAAAAACAAACAGCAACACAAGATGAATAACTTCTACCTGGAATGTGATAACCAATATTGTATACGTTGGAATCTTTGTAGGAAGGAAAATGTCAGATTTTGTCTTTTTTTTAACCTTTCCTCTTGCTACCCTGAAAAATTCTGAAAAAAGTAAACAAAAGAAAAAAAAACGAAACAATGATATAAAAGAATTCATTCACACTAATGTAAAAAACAAGAAATAAAGACTTTAGTCTGATATTCTTAAGCTATATTTTGGAAAACATGTATCCAAATATTCCTGTTGATTCTTTGCGATCATCCGGAAGAATTTAATGTCTTTGGTTACGGTGGGCTGTAGCTGGAGATTAGCTTTAAAACGTGTATCAGTTGAATGCGGCCTTTTGTTTACGAGGAAATGTGCGAATATGTCTATTGTGAGTAAAGCTGATAGCCTAAATAAAAGCGTTCAATAAACAATGGTTTAAAGAATCGTGTTGCTAGCGTGAAGGCAATTTAACTTTGCCAATAGAAGCCTTATTTAATTTAGTTTTCTTTAGAAACATTGTAAAAAGTCTCTTATAATTATTTTTCCTGATCAGTTAAAATTTTTATTAAATTTTTTTCATTCTCCCAAATGTAAATTTCGACCGCATACTTCCATGAATATTACACTTCCGAGCATTTTTGTCACAGTTGTGTACACAGACTATAAAACACGCACACATACTTACATACAAAAACTGATAGAGAGATAGTTTTCTAATTTTCTAAGCGCCGTTTAGATGTGGCACAAGACCGAAAGTATAAAGTACCTAGTGAGGATCGAACTCAATTTTAATAAGACAAGCTTACCATTACACTATGCCGAGTTTGCATAGACAGATAGATAGATAGATAGATAGGTTTTTTATTGATATAAATATCAAGGTAATTGTGTAAGCGTTAAGGCTTTTCCTCCCTATGCGAATGACTATCTTTAATCACATTAGCATATGCAGAAACAACGAATAATAACTATTATTGTATTTAAAAAACACCACAAGAAAGTTTTCTTTTCGTCTTTATATATATATATTGATTGTTTAATACTTAGTTTTTGGTCCTAATAGGGTTAAACCAGTACACATTTGTATTAAAAAGTGTTCTATACAATTATTTTGTTGAACTTTTTAATACTTTTCATTTTTAAACGAGTTATTTCGCTACCTTGGTTTCCACGATGAATGCTTTCTTAAGGCGATTTTTAATAACTTAACAAATTTTTAATAAATTTATATATATATATATATATATATATATATATATATTAGAAAAAAGATTAAATCTGACAATTATTTTTTATTTGTTTTAACCATTATTTTTAATGGATACTCATCCTTGAGTTTTGTTTATGTTAGGATTCCAAACAGAGGAGATGTGTATATTCTGAGAATCGGCAGAAGTATGTGTCCAAAAGCGTTATTCAGACATTGTTTAAATGAGAGGTTACACTTGGCTGAACTTCAAAGACACATCAGAACTAATGATGGCTTCCTGTAGTGGACGCAGGTTCATATACCGCCGGCGATCGCGTAATTTTCTAAGATTTCTCGAACATTCAGGCCGTTTGATGTAAATAAATAAATATACAATTAATAATAAAACAGTTCATCTATTAAGTTAGTCTCCAATAGAAAAAACGTTTAAAATAATTAATATATATATATATATATATATATATATATATATATATATATATATATTAAAAAAGATTAATTCAATGATGTTGAATGGCCATTTCGATATGAAGATCCCCACGGGGGATAACACATCACCTCAGCAACAGAAAAATCCTTTCAGAAACTGGAAAAAAAATTAGTTTACTTTTCCTTTTTAAATAGATTTGCAAAGAAATTAAAAAAGAACATATATATAGGTGTGTACACATATATATATGTGTGTGTATGCGCATGTATGTGTATATAAGTGTGTATGAAATTGAATGTATGTGTGTGTATGTGTATGTATATATGTATTCTTAATCGTAGAATTGTGTGTGTGTGTATGTATGTACGTATGTGTGTACTTCTATATGTATGTATAATTGTAAATGAATTTTTTTTTTACCTAGTGATGTCTTTATTTAGTTTAATTCATATGACCTAATTTTTAAAAATAATTTTATTTTAAATCCTATATGTTTTTATTCCCTTTAAAAATAATTATGCCTTTTTAAGTAAAGGTCTTTTTCTAATACTTCAACGTTTTTGGGAAGTTAGGTTTTTGAATATGCCCAGCGTCTGTAATATTGTAAAAAAAATTTTTTTCTTTCTTTTCTTTTCTTTTTTCCCTCCCTTCCTTCCTTTATCTCTCTTATCTCCCACCTTTTTTCCGTGTTGCTTAACCTTACATCGATTTAACACGGCTGTCTGTTAATTTTTAGTTACAATTTTCTTTCCTTCTTTTGCGAACCCAGACGATGTCAATTTTTCTTTTCTTGTTTATTTGATATTATTTTATTTTATCTTTTTCTTTTCCTTTATTTTTCCTTTTATTTTTCCTTTTTATTTTATTTTCTTTTTTAATTTCTTTGCAAATCTATTTAAAAAGGAAAAGTAAACTAATTTTTCTCCAGTTTCTGAAATGATTTTTCTGTTGCTGAGGTGATGTGTTATCCCCGTGGGAATCTTCATATCGAAATGGCCATTCAACATCATTGAATTAATCCTTTTTTAATATATATTTGCTCTGTAATATTTTATTACATGGTGATCTCTTCCTGTATCATTTTTTAATATTAAAATAAAATTTTTAATATTAATTAGGATCGGGTTTTTGGAATTTACCTTCCTGCTTTTTTCCCTTGGATTGAAGTATCTGAATTAAAATATATAGTAATCCTCATACAAGCCTGTTTTGTTGTATAACAACTCATCAGTATGGCTAGACATCTCCACTTGCATCCATCCGATATCTAACCTTGACAAATTTACAGTATGTTTATATATGTATATATATATATACATATAAATATATATATATATAGAGAGAGAGAGAGATAGACAGAGAGAGAGAGAGAGAGAGGGTGACATTTCAACTTAAAAAATAGATATTTATTTACGTCATTTTACATGCTTGAAACTTTCCTTTGGATTGTTATAATACATTGAAATCATTAGATTGAACAGTTTTCTTCTGATTTTTGGGCTATGTTTGTTGGATATGTTAGCTTGGGAAGGTGGTGATTCTCTTAGGAAAGGTGACATTTGGGAAAAAATAAACAATAATTTTCTACGGACTTATTAGATTTTGTTTTGTTTCTAAGATACTTCGAGAAAAATTCATTTCGCGTGGACTTGGTTAAGTCCGTAGGTGGTCGAAACTCGTCAGCTATAACGAAATACAGTTTTTCTCTCTCTCTCTCTCTCTCTCTCTCTCTTTCACACACACACACACACACACACACACACACACACACACACACACACACATATAAATGTCTCCCCTAAAACCTACCCATGAACATACACAAACACACACCATTGGGTTCGGTAAGGTTTTAAACAAGCCAACAAAAAATTCATTTTGTTTTGTCTTGATGAAGTCCATGCGGGAAGGAAACTCGTCAGCTGAAACTAAATGTTTCTTCTTGTCCCTTTAATCGCTATCTATCTATCTATCTATCTATCTATCTATAAGATAGATAGACAGACAGATAGCTAGATGACAATTAAAGGGACAAGAAGAAACATTTAGTTTATATATATATATAAAACCCGGTGTGGGCGACAAAACGAACCTCGCTGCCGAGCTTGAAAAGGACCTCCAATCCGTAGTGGACTGGGGTAGGAAATGACTCGTAAATTTCAATGATTTTAAATCGAAACTGCTATCAACTAACCACCATAGATAATCGCATCTACCTCCGATTAGCATGTGACAGGCTTGCCTTCCAGCGAGTAAAACACTACGCCTCCTTGGCCTTACACTCTCAGCGGACCTCAAATTGAATGACTATATCGAATCCATTGCAAAATCCGCCGCTATGAAAGTCGGTTCTCTGTGCAGGGACCGGAAGTTTTTCCCACCTGAATCTATCCTGTACATATATAAATCTACCGTCTGCCCGTGTATTGAATACTGCTGCCACATCTAGTCGGGTGCCCCTGCTACTCTCCTTGGGCTTCTTGACAAAATATAACGGAGAATCTGTAACGTGATCGATACTGACTTGGCAGACCGGCTGCAACCACTCTCTCACCGGCGTGATGTGGCTTCCCTGTGCCTCTTCTACAAATACTTTCACGGCTTCTGCTCCGATGAACTTAGATCACTGTTGCCGCCTAGGTACCAATTTACACGAGATACTAGATTAGCAACTAGGTCCCACCCTTTTACAGTAAAACAGATAAGATGTAACCGTAAATTCTACTCCAACAGCTTCTTTTCTCGCGCTTCCCGCCTGTGGAATTCCCTTCAACAAGTCTGCTTTCCCGACAGCTACAATCTCCAGGTGCTTAAATGTAGACACAATATGTCTATATTATTCAACGAAACTGATTTCAATGCAAATATACTGCCTGCATCTATATATATAGCAAAACAGGCCTGTATGCGGATGAATATGCTCTCATCCGTCCTTGAGCACTCTGGAGAGGGTAGTAGCCAGTTACTGCTTTAAGCAACCTTCTTCAGCTATGAATTGAACACTCTGGGCTCTGTAATTAATATGCTATAAAGTCTGCGTGTCTCTGTCTTTTGCCGATAGCCTAGAGGTAAAACCTCCGACTAATGACAAATCGGTAGAGAATGAATCAATCGGTTGTCTAGCTGCACTGATGAGCTGTGATAGAGTGAAACAGGCCTGTATGCGAATGACTATATATATATATATATATATATATTGTATCGAGGCAGCAAATAATCTTCTAAACATGTTCTGTTAAATATAAGAGACAATGAATGAGCCGTTCTAAACCAACGTAATAAGAAATTATCCAAATGTTGGAGAATTTTTGTCTTTATTTTCAACTGAAATTAAAGCCAAAATACGATGTTTAGAACGGCTCACGATTAAACATAATAGACATCCATTGTCTCTTATATTTAACAGTATATGTTTATATATATATATATATATATATATATATATATATATATATATATGTGTGTGTGTGTATGTGTGTGTGTGTGTTTGTGGGAAGACATAGTTTGCGCACACACACACAATAATGAATTTATAATGACAATAAATTTTGGCAGACATACATATGTATAAATGTGTATCTTCGTATGTATGATCAAGCACAGTTTTATGCATCTCTGTAAAGCGCACACACATACTTATATATATATATATATATATATATATATGCGTATGTGTTTGTGTGTGTGTGTGTGTGTGCATATTCATGAGTGTTTCTTTGTGCGCATGTTTCTGCACCTATCGCACGTAATAGCATCTTAATGCAACTGAAAAGCAAAACTTCGTTGTATTTCATCATTCTTTGTCGTACTATTATATAAACTTTCGACATAAACATTTAGAGCTGCCTAATAATTTTATTACCTCTTTACTTGTCTCGAGTTTCTGCTTTTAGGTTGTTGTTCGAGATATTTAAAAATAAAACACTCTACTTATTTCCATCTTTTCTTATATTTACTTTTTTTAAAATAAGTTATTTTCTTTTCACTGCTCAGCAATGCTTATACACTTTGCAAATGTCTTCGTTCGTTTTAACTTCTTCTATAACCGACTGAATGATAAAGTGTTGACAATTCTAATTTTTATGTCGTGAAATACGTTGCACATCCAATCTGTTTATGGTTCCACTACAGCCGGTAAATCCCGTTATGAGGTACTATAATGTTATTATTATAGTCATTATTTAACAAAAAAAGTATTGGATGATAGGGTCTAAAAATATAAATTATGTAAAAGACTTAAAGCATTTAAGAAGCTACGCAGGTGTCATTCATGAGATATAGTTTTATGAATATGAACGTTATCATGATCATCTTACCTGGCTCGATTCTACACCCACGTTTCAAGAAAATGTTAATCTATTCACTCCCACGCAACTTGAGTGTCTTTACAATTTCAAGTTTAATGAGTTTCGATTTTCTATCCTTATTCTCAAGCGATCGAATCTTTCGTTCTCCGTCATTTTTTTATTTTTTTTTAATCATTTCACCCCGAGCAAGGCGGAAACGCCACTGATGTGCAGGGGGTTACATAAATGTAAAAAGATTAATTAGAAAAGAGTGAGGAGTACAAACTAGTTAGAAAGGAACAATAGAAAACAGGTGCGATGACAGATACATAAGTGGAGAGAAAGAGAAGGTTATACAGGGGTGGGGGAGAGCTAGAGTCCAGTGGTTAGTAGATGAGTATTGACTTTGCATTTAAATTTCTGGAGGTTGTAGCCGTCAAGAAAGCAAGAATACGGGAGCGAGTTCCACAGGCGGGAAGTGCGAGAGAAGAAGCTGTAGGAGTAGAATTGTCGTCTGCATTTGGCTAACCTGACTGTGAATGGGTGGGACCCAGTTGCCAGTCTGGTTGCACGAGTAAACACCTGTTGAGGAGGCATCAGTGACTTAAGCTCGTCCGAGCAGAAGCCATGAAAGTATTTATAGAACAGACAAACGGAGGCCACATTTCAACGATGGGGAAGTGGCTGCAGTCGAGTCGCCAGATCAGTACCTATCACATGACAGATTCTCCTTTGGAGCTTGTCAAGAACACCGAGGAGAACGGCAGGGGCACCTGACCATAAATGGCAGCAGTACTCCATGCACTGACGGATGTTTGACTTGTATGCAGGATGGATTCAGGTGGAAAAAACATCCTGGATCGACATAGTGACCCAACCTTCTTAGCAGTAGATTTTGCTATGGATTCAATATAGTGGTTCCATTTGAGGTCTGAGGACAGGGTAAGTCCGAGGAGGCGTAGTGTATTACTCTCAGGGAGAATCACTTGGTCCATGCTTATGGGAGGCAGAAGAGGTTGCCTGTAATGGTTGACAGACAGCAGCTTGGTCTTAGATGAATTAAGGTTGACAAGCCACTTCTTGCCCCAGTTCACCACAGAGTGTAGATCCCGCTCAAGGTCCGCCACGACAGGTTTCTTACTGGAACGGGAGTATATTGTAGTGTCATCTGCGTAGATGCCTACTTGGGACTTGATCTCATCTGGGAGGTCGTTGATGAAAATAAGGAAGAGCGTCGGGCCCAGGATAGAGCCCTGTGGGACACCAGCATTCGTGCTGTAGGACGAAGAGGCACGCCCATTCAGAACGACCTTCATTTTGCGGTTATTTAAGAAAGATTGGATTAGGTCAAGCAGACGACCGGTAATACCATAACCGCGTAGTTTGCATAGGAGGCCAGAGTGCCAAACCCTGTCGAAAGCCTTGGATATGTCCAGAGCAACCGCGCAAGCCTCGTCAGACTCATCAAGGGCCTGTAGCATATACTCCGTTACAGTTGTTAGCAGGTCGGCCGTGGAACTGGCAAAGCGGAATCCATATTGCCTGTTGGAGAACAGTTTGTGGGCGGTGAGATGATGAACTATTTCAGCATTGATTATAGCCTCGAATACTTTCCCAAATATCGGTAGAAGACTGATAGGGCGATAGTTGGATGGGTCCGAGGGTTCACAACAATTCTTAAATACAGGAACGACTGAAGAGAATTTCCAGCATGCAGGAAAGCAGGAAGCAGAAAGGCAGTAGTTAAATAGTTTAGAGAGGACAGGGGAAAGTTCAGGAGCACACCTCTTAAGGACTATCACCGGGATTCCATCGTCTCCACACGCCTTATGGGGGTCGAGTCACTAGAAACAAGGAAAATAGTACAAAATTATAGCGTAATATCTCTCCTGAAGGATGGCAGTGAGTATTGGACAATCTTTTCAAAAATGAAAAAGAGACTTGAAACAATAGAAATCTAGTTCTACAGAAGGATGATGAGGATGCGATGGACCGAACATGTGACCAACGATGAATTTTTTGAGAAAATGAAACCAAATGAACAATTATACTTAACATCACGAAAAGACAAATTTGGGCCATATTATAAAGAAGAGGGGTTTGGAAAATCTGATACTCACAGGACAGATGGAAATCAAGATGAACAAAGGAAAAAAAAGCATACTTTACTTACTGAGCATGAGCAAATAAATGGTGGAATATAGTTTAAGAGAAATAACAGAAATACAAATATTATTAAGAACTAAAGGGGATAGGAAGTCGTAAAGAGCTATGATCGTTTAGGCTCTGAGGGGAAACGCTACATAAAGAAGATATTTGACATATCCTTCTACACTTTCAAGTACAATAAAGTACACTTTTCTATTTATTGCGCGTTCGATTCTTTCTTTGTTTTCCAATATTATTTTACCACTTTATGTCATCGGAAAAGGTTAGTCCGACAAAATGAATCACTCTCCTGGAGGTTAACAGCAGCCATACTGATGGAAGGTTAAAACGATGAAACCAGCTTCATCTTGGAAGTGTTAAACTTAACACGCCAGTTCTTGCTGCACCTAACAACAAGAAAACAGATCATTTTTTTTACATCTGTTGCAAATCTGATCTTATGAAACCGCCAAGAATATTACTATTAACACAGGAATAAATGCTTGCGTTATCAGCATAGATACAGAGTTTAGAACTGACACCATTAAGAAAAACGTGCGTCCAGTTAATGTAAAAAGTCCTAGAGGAGTGGCCATTCAAGATCATTCAAATATTTCTTTCGCAATTTGATAAGAAAGACAGAATTTGTCCTAAAATTTAGAAAGGGAATAATCTTGCAATCTGTGAAGAGGACCAGCATAAAACATCCTGTCAAATGCCTTCGAGGTATTCAAAACAACAGCACGAGCTTATATTAAACTTGATAGTCATTTTAAGCAATAATACGTTAAGACATCATCCGTTGACAGAGTAGCGAAAGCCATATTGCTTATCTGAAAAAAGACCCTGCGATGGTGTGAGATTCTTATCCAGTTCAGAGTTTATTAGAAATTCTAGAGCTTTGCCAAATAAATTCGAAAGTTAATAGGCCGATAGGTGCTTCTTTGAGTTTTATTGAGATCTCGAATATACTTAAGCAGTATGACCGTAATATTCAATGTACAGACGAAGACATTTGCAAAATAGATTCTGGCGATAAAACTTCTTTACCACAACACAGTGAACAAATCTTTTTAGCAGCAGACTTAAAAATTGACTCATGATAGACTTTCCACTTCATCCCAGGGGATAATACAAAATACTGTTCTTATATCAGATCTGGTGCTCCTTCTATACAAATCCAGATAAAAATCCAAAGAAGGATCTGTAATGGAACCGATTTTGACCCGGTATCTGAACTTCTGTTACTTTCTCACCGAGGTGAAATGGCTTTCCTCTGTCTTTTCGACAAATACTTTCATCTGCTCTGACGAGCCTTTTAACCTGGTGATCCGGCTACATGAAGTTGAGCGTGCTACGAGATTGGCATCTAGGTTCCACCATTTTACTGTTAGAATAGCTGAATGCAATCGCTACTTCTAGTTCAACAGTATCTTGTTTTCGCACTTTCCACCCATAGAACTGCTTCCGGTTTTCTTGCTTCACAGATAAGCACAGGTTTTATTAACAAAAACAAAAGAATCAGCGTAAATATTGTAAGATATTTTAGATACTTCATATCAACTAATTTATTTTGTTCTCCGTGCATTCGTGCACATGAATAGTATTTGATTTCTTTGACGTAAAGATATAAATATGTCGTCTGACTGATCGGATAATGCTTCTTCTTCTTCTTCTTCTTCTTCTTCTTCTTCTTCTTCTTCTTCTTCTTCAGCCCAAAGGAAAAATAAAATAAAATAAAATTATTGAAAAATGATTTGTTTTGATTGAACGCAAGTTATTTCATCATTTTTTAAAACCTTACAGAAAGTTATATTTTTTTAAAAAATCATTTGTAGAAAGTTTTCGAAACATGGAAAAAGTACTGAAAATCTATTGCTTTTGGGTAGATTTACGGTAGTTTTGATACCTTAAACATCGCTGTATTAAAAAGCGATTTTTGAAAACTTTCGAAAACACATAAAATTATTAAAAATCGATTTGTTTTCGATCGAACACGAGTGATTTAATATTTCCAGAAACTTCGATGCGGATTATTTTCGTCTTACTAGGTTGCTGATACTCGTTACTCTTTGAATCAAATTTGAGAGTAAGGAACTTCAGAGAGCGTAGGGACCTCGGTGATACTTGTCAAACTGGCCTCGTGCCAAACAAAACCGATCTCGTCAGAGTATAAATATCAGAAGGTTAAAGCTTGGATGTTGAAATGTGGAAGGATAAAATATTCCGTTTGTACATTAAAATAAGGATTTATTAACACAATAACAAACTTGTAAAACGAAAAATATGAATGAAATTTCGTTAACTGAACACTACAACATTTTTGTGAGAAGAAAAATGTTCATAGAGAATGCATGCAGTTAAAATTGTTCAAAGAGAAATGTAAGTATTTAAAATGTCCCACGAAAGTTTAGAGTTTATGGTTGGTAGTAGTAGAATGTAAAGTCTTATATTCCTTTTCCTTCTTTAGTAGGTTGATAACAGGGCGAGAAAGAAGATGAAACAAATAAAGAAATTGTACTTAAATTGTCCTGTTGTTGTTTTCGTTGTTTTCTTTGGCGGCGTGGAGTAAAAATGAAGAAAAGGAAAATTGGAAGAAAAAGTTGAATGATTCTGTGCCTCGCGCTTACGTCTGGGTCGGCTTCTTGAAATTTATTTTATTACATTGCTACAAAGTCCGTCGGTTAACCGCTCGCATACTGACTGAGTTGGGCCGGTCACCGAACGTGGTTTAAGTAGTGAAGTTTATGATGCCACCGGCTCCAGCGGGCATATCTTTCTTCTTTAGGCGTGAAAAAAACTTTAACTGACGTCATATATCAATTTTCGATTTCCTATCCAATAAGAATCATTAACTTTGCATATCACACTGACTTGTGAAATTTGCCTTGGTCTGGGTTTTTCCAAAATGTCTTCAGTCGTTTTAATCCGATTTTGCAGGTATGCAATTTTACTTTGTGTGTTTTAGTTAATTGTTGAATGATATAGGATTTGCATCCTATCAGAGATACCATAGATTTTCCTGTACGGCTTTTCATATCCTAAAAGCTTTCTAACAGAAAACTGACACTCAAGGAAAAAGTCTAGGAGTAGAAAATGTTGAAAAGAAACTTATTTGATAATGGCGCTTTTCAGATTCAAAAACAGTTTCCAGAAAACAATGTTTTGCACTCTAGCTCGATGACGAACTGCGGACACTGAACAACTGAAAAAGCATAAAATACATGTTTTAGCAGTTCACACCAGACAATACAATAATGCTACTAAGGAATAAGGGCTTACTTAATGTAAGCGAATATGAGTCAAAAACGTTACTGAATATGAACGGCATTTCTCTTCTTCCTAGTTGTCTAACAATGTTTGTTTTTTCTTTTTGCTCTCTCTCTCTCTCCTAATCACTATTTTGCCAGTCATCAATGCAAGCTTGATAGGTAGGTTATCAACTGATTTCCATTGTCTCGCTTTCAATAAGTCTCGTGAGTGTCAAATTTTCTAAACCTTCTTTTTTCATTATGTGACAGTAATTTCAACTGTCCCTTTATGTTTTAAGTAAAGTACTTTTTTATGTTTCAATTTTTCCTAATTTTTTATAATTTCCTGCATGCTCAGTCTATGGCCTTTTAAACATATTTCTGTAGAATCCCATTTCTGTTCTCTCAAGTGTCTTCTTCATCTGTGAGAACATTTTCAAGTATTCACTGCAATGGACGTGGAATGATATGACATAACTGTGTGGCATTCTTTTAATTGTTTTTGATAAAATGTTTTGGATTTCTTGATACTTTGCTCAGCTTTTGCAAGGCATTTTACTGCATTCCAATGTACATTTTGCAATAATTAATATCTACAAAGCAGGCAACAACAAAATGTGTTAAAAATATTCCTCTCATACTTTAGAAATGCTCATTCAATACTTTCTTTCTTTTCGCTCTCTCTCTCTCTCTCTCTCTATATATATATATATATATATATATATACACCTTCCATATTTCTCTCTTCATTTTTCTTTCGATTAATGTTTTTTCATATCTATTATTGATTCTGTTAATATCTATCTATCTATCTATCTATCTATCTATCTATCTATCTATCTATCTATCTATCTGTCTCAGCCTGTTCAAATCTATCTATCTATCTATCTATCTATCTATCTGTAACTGTTAAAAACTTTGACGTTGAGTCTCTTCCCATTATCTGTCCGAATGACCAAACATCAGATATTTTCTGGATCGGATCAAGAAACATAGACTCATGACTCTTCAAAAAATGCATTTAATATGCATTTTTGTCAACCTCACTTTAAATTTCGTCATAGAATATTATCCAACCTAAGCACCCACATAGGTGTCTTGTTTTTATAACAAACTCAGTGAAATATTTTTGTTTTACTTGGTAACGTTCAAATCTATTTTACTGATAAACATGCCGTTTTTTATGATGTTCACCCTGTGAAAGGTACAAGATTCGCTCTATGGAGAGAAATACTGAGTAAAAGGTACAGTTTATAGGGTAATGTTGGTAAGCTAGTGATTTATCCTAGAATTCTACAGGTAAATATTATAGTGATTAAAGAACCATCTTCTTGGGAGTTGGTTCCACAAAGCAATGGTTCGTTGTATGAAGTTGTTCAAGTGAAACTTAGCTCTCACCGATAGAATACGGAGGGAATGTGGATGTTTTGCGACAATGTTAGTGGCCGTGAAGTTTATAGTAGGAACCGAGGAATGTTGTTTCCCTGAGAACTTTCCATTGAAGTAACGATAAAGCAGTGAGATGTTCGCCAAACCCAACTGTGAGAGTGATATTGGAGAGTGGATCATTATTATTTCCAACAAGGGCTCGGAAATGATTCTGGATTCTTTCAAGTCTGGAAATTAAAGACAGGGAAGCTCGCGCATAAATATAACAACAGTACCCTATTTTCTGTGCGTTGTGGTGTAGTGCATAACGGCTCGAAACGAGAAATCGGAGAGCCAAGTTTCAATTCCAGTTGCAATTTAACGTGAAAATGCCTTTGAAAAAGGTATTAATCTATCGTTTCGTTTTCCAGCTATTGGTTAAATTGCAGGACGAATTGTATTCTGTGACCTTGGTTCGCAACCGGTCTACATCAGAAAGTAATAACAACCTACTGCGTGGAAAATCTCTGACCAATCTTCTGTGTCAAGTCACAGGAACTAACCAACGTCTATATCCACTGGTCCATGAGTACTTAAGAATATAGTGGATATAGACGTTGGTTTAAGCCTGTGACTTGATCCAAAGAGTTGTGAGTTCAATACCAGGGTACAGCAGTGATGAACAAATAACTTACAGGGTTAGAGGGAGATAACTCATGCCTAACAAAAGAGGCTATAGGCAAGGAATGGAGTTCATATTGTATTGTCTCTTTCACGACATGATTGCCCAACCTTGTATCACAAATAGGACTTAACTGAATGACTGACCCAATTTTCGGCCTGATCTGACTTTCACAAAGGTTGAGGATAGCATGAAGAACCAGGTACGTTCTGAAGCGGTACAAGGAGTGGACCATTTTACCCACATTTTATACCGGATTTGTTCCACCTGTACAGCGAGAATATTTTGAGGACCCTAGATCACAGGCCAGGATTTGTTATTGGAGGCCACAACTTGAACAACATAAGGTATTCAGATGATACAGTGCTGATTGCAGACACGAAAAAGAAACTACAAGGCCACAGAAGGTAGCAGTGGAGAGTGATAAAAAAGGACTACAAATAAATTTTAAGAAAACTGAATGCATGGTCACCAGCAGAAGGTGCAACCCAAAATGCCAAATACAGGTGGGGGATACCAGAACAAAGCAAGTACAAAAATTTAAATACCTAGGAAGTGTTCTAACAGGAGATGGAAAGTGCGACACAGAGAACCGAAGGCGAATTGGCATTTCACTAGAAACAAAGAAAAGAGTGCTGCATTGCTATGTGATGGCAGTTCTTCAATACGGCAGTGAATACTAGACAATATCATCAAAAATGAGGACAAAACTGGAAGCAGCGGAAGCGTGGTTCTACAGAAGGGTGCTGCGGATATCGTGGACTGAGCATGCAAGCAACAATGAGGTGTTGGAAAGAATGGCAACAAAAAGGAAATTAATACTAAGCATCAGTAAGAGACATCAGGAAGAGACAACTGAAGTTCCTGCGACACGCAATGAGGAAGGAAAGCCTGGAGAAGCTGATACTGACTGGTCAGATAGAAGGAAAGAGAGACAGAGGAAGGCAACGGATAACATATTTGCAGGGCCTGATCAGGTGGATGACGGAACGGGGGTTGCCAGGAGTAACAGGAGCAAACATACTAAGAGCCACAAGGGATATGGAGACGTGGAGAACCATGATCGCTTACGTCCTGAAGGGACAGGGCACATAGAAGAAGAAGAAGAGGTAAGCAAAAGAAGTGGTTGTCAGTAGTAAAACGCCATTCTTCCTGACGCACTGGCGTTACTTTAATAGAGATCCTTAATAATGTACCATTAGTTTAAGCAAGACAAACTTCCAATATCCCAAGCATATAAAAGTGTACAAATTCCGAATTTGATGTTATATATAAACTTATTTCAAGAGAATGGCGATACGAAATCACTTTAAATGCATCATCCTATAAACGTAACCGAACACGAATATATATATATATATATATATATATATATATATATATATATATTTGAAGGCAATTGTTAACATTAATAGTCACACATGGTGTTAGCATACTGACAGACACACCTAGTTGTATTTATAGACGCACACAAAATTTTACGTTGTGGCTTTTTCCAAAGAAAAAGAAATAATGCCGCAAAGTCCTCATCGAAGTCATATAAATGGCTAGTCGGGCTCCAAGAAAAGGAAGCGGGCTATTTGCTAGTAAAATCAATTTTGTTTGGGATCACAAGGAAGTCATAAAAGGTTAGAAGCAGCAACTATATGAGGTCCGCTTCCTGAAAAGTGTTTGAAATTCTTAACCACGCTGACCAACACAATCAAGAAAAACGGGAACTTTGCGAAGACGTCAGTGGTTTTGAGCCAATGAGTATTTTGTGAGTTAATTTTCTCTTTCATTACAAGGACAAAATAGAGACGATGATCTAAATACTTTTGTTTTACTTTCGGGCTTTTTGCTTTTCAACCATTCGTAGACGCGAACAATATAAACACAGCAGCTACGTTAAATAGATAAGTAGATTTTTTGTTGCTTGAATAGAATAATATAATAAAATATATTTGCTACATTTTTATAAAAAAGACAATTGTACGATATAAAACGTTTAGATGGGGGTCTGGTTAAAATTGTTTTGAACTTTTCAGCGAGAAAGCGCACTCTCTGATTGTAAACTCTGCTCTGACAAAAATAAATATTTTAGAAATAGCTGGTTTTTGGGATTCGATTCATTTACTGATTTGTTAATTTAACGTTAAAATGTTTAAAAATTGTTTCGAAGTACAGGATAAGCAAAGCATCAGTTTGGTTAATTAAGTAACTATGACAGTAATTGTTAGAAGGTTTCTTAATAGGGAGATGCAAGAGAACAAATATCTTGAAACGATATACTAAGATTTAGTAAAGATGTTGTAGAGCAGCTAACACCCCTCTAGCGACCTCGGGAATAGAATGGTCTGTGGGCCGAGGTAGCTTTAAAATAAAAACTAATAGTAGTCTGAGAGATTTTAGATTGTCAGTGACACGTGATCCGAACTTTCTATTTCTCAACTCTCTGCTTCCAAGCGGAGAGGGACCCAGACAGGGCTCCACCGAAGAGTAGACGTCTGAGGTGAAGAGACAAGAGCTCGACTCAGCCTTCAGCTGGGTCTACTGAATATTTTTGGCTGTGCTTAAGGTCTCAAAATCCCCAATTTAATAGACCTTGTATAGCATCGGACCTTGTATAGCAACGGATGTGCGTTGTGATGCAGTGGATATCGACTCGGAACGACAAATTGGGGAGCCGAGTTCGAATTCCGGTTGAATTCCTTGCATTTACTTACGCACAAGTACTTTTGGGAAAGGTATTAATCCGTCTCTTCCTTCCAGTTATAGGACAGTTTGGGTTCTATAGCCTTGGCTGGCAACCAGTCTACCACAGAAAGCAATGGCAACCTACTGCGGAATAATCTGCCCAGTCAGTCATGTGTTTTTCGAAACATGATCGCCCAAGCATGTATCACGTATGACACTCAACTGACTGTATAACATCCACCTTGGTGAGAAGGTGATAAATCCCAGATTTCGGAGTGGCATTGACATTCTGAGGAGATCGACTGCGTTCGTCAATCGTTCAAATTGTCAGACTTTTAGCCTAAGAGTAGAGTCTCATCTGGGAAAAGCAGACAAGAATTTTCATCCGAGCTCACAGGCTTGGTGTTCCCACATAAATGGCCTTGTGCAGCATCTACCTCGGGTATCTGCACATGTGGGTAGGTGGTTGATACATTCGGAGTGTTATTGACGATTATCATCGGACTGCTCTCTGCGACTCTAATGTCTTAACCTCTCCTCTCTTCTACTATTAGTTTTTCTGTCCTCTGGTGTTTGTCTATTTTGTATAAATATCTATTAACACAGATATTGTGCTCTAGATGCTCAGCACGCAACTTCTGAGTATCGCCCTGCCACATCGGCGATAAACAAAAGTGAAAATAAAAAATTCACAACTAAAATAGAGGCAAATGAACCGTTTAATTAATCCTTTCCCTTTATTATTTCGAAGTTCAATGATGCCTAAGAGTCATTGATTACTCCTAATATTATATTAAACGATTTTTGCTCAATATATTTTCACACGAAAAGTTTCATGCTTTTAATATCACAATGAAATGAAAATATCTCTCGTTTGAAAAAGATATGTAACTGAACTGCAAAGACGATGATGATAAAGCGTATTTCAAGAGAAAGTTGAAACAAAACAATCACTTTACAGACAAAGGTATCTGAGTGCCTCACATGAAAGTCTTGAACAAATAAGATTACAATTAAAGAAACTTCGGAGTATAAGAATGGATGAATTAAAATGTTCATTTTAATCGAGAACTAATTCTGTCTGAATTCAGATAAGTGTTTTATGTATAGATTATTAAATCAATTGGAAACTTCAATTGGAGTAGATAGACTAAACTTCAATTGGAGTAGATAGACTAAACTTCAATTGGAAGTAGATAGACTAAACTTCAATTGGAGTAGATAGACTAAACTTCAATTGGAAGTAGATAGACTAAACTTCAATTGGAAGTAGATAGACTAAACTCAATTGGAGTAGATAGACTAAACTTCAATTGGAGTAGAATTAGGACTAAACTTCAATTGGAGTAGATAGACTAAACTTCAATTGAAGTAGATAGACTAAACTTCAATTGGAGTAGATAGACTAAACTTCAATTGGAGTAGATAGACTAAACTTCAATTGAAGTAGATAGACTAAACTTCAATTGGAGTAGATAGACTAAACTTCAATTGAAGTAGATAGACTAAATTTCAATTGGAGTAGATAGACTAAACTTCAATTGGAGTAGATAGACTAAACTTCAATTGGAGTAGATAGACTAAACTATCACCCGGTTCACACTCCACCCATGTCTATTGAACAGGTGAACGGTCTCATCCCTTGTTTCCTGTTTAGGATGTGGTTTCCGGTTTTTGTCTTTTCTCATTTCCAGTCTTTTCACTCTTACGTAGCCCCCTGCGCATCAGTGGCGTTTTCGCCTTGCTTGGGGTGATATGATTAAAAAAAAATCAATTATAAGTTTACTAACTTGAGTTAACTCACTCCACTCTATAGATGGAACAGGAGATATGTACATAAATACACTTTGATAATTATTATATAATAAAACAATTTACTATCGACATTAAATTTACTGAGAAAATATTTAATATGCGGTTCCAATACAATTTTTACAGGGGTTGAAGACTTAAATTTATTATAGAAATAGCAAAAATTAACAACATAAGTACTTGGATGACACTGGGTTGATAAATTATAAGACAGAATGTATGTTTTTTCTGTAAAGTTGACAGCTAAAAGTATGCGTTACAATCTTGGAGCGTCCTGGGTATGACGATAAACTATATCTGGCAGCAATGCCTCTGATTGTGAGGATTTTAGAAGCGTGGAACTATCGTTTAATTACTGTTATTCCCCGGCCCACCTGGTCCGGGGTGGAAGCATTTTTAGTGTTCAAACTAGGGTTAACACAATAAAATTATAAAAATACATTTTTATAGTTCAAACAACAATTATTTTCATAGCAGAAAAATTACACGCAATTAATTTCTGTGAGACTAAAATAAATGAAATTAATTGTCTATGTTTCTGAAATGAGGTAGTATTTACAGTATTTACATTATTTGGACTATTGTCCTCATCATTGTTGCCATTTGTACGATGTTTTGGCCGTTGTACGCTCCGGCCTTCTTCCGGTGAAATTTCGAACCAACCACTGAGGTACATGAACTTCATCCCTTGCATAGCAGTACCTCTTCTGGTAGTCATGAGTCATCTCCCTCTAACCTTGTAAGTTACTTGTTCACCACTGCTGTAGCCTTGTATTGAACTCACAACCCTTTGGGTCAATTCACAGAAACTAAACAACATCTAAATCCACTGGGCCATGTGTCCTTAAGTACATAGTGGATATAGACGTTGGTTAGTTCTTGTGACTTGACCCAAAGAGTTGTGAGTTAAATACCAGGCTACAGCAGTGATGAACTAGTAAATTACAGGGTTAGAGAGAGATAAATTATGACTACCAGAAGTGGCTCTAGGCAATGAATGAAGTTCATATACCCCAGTGATTGTAATAAATGGTTCGGTTCGAAATTCCTAGCACCCGAAGTAGGATGGAAGGTAAAACGGCCGAAACGTCGTACAAATGGCAACAAAGATGATGACAATAATTCGAATATTGTAAATGCTGTAAATAAAATTACCCACCTTCGACAATATACAGCATACTACCAAGGCGTCAAATATTTTTTTCTGCAAATTTTTTTATTTCCAGCTATAAAGCTTTTACAAAAGACTTTATTTCCGATCTTAAATGATGTTGTAGTTTAAAATTTTCAAATTTTCCTTTGTATTCCCTGGATATAATTTGTCAAAAATGAATCTAACTTTCATGATTAACATGAGCTCTGCGGGTGATATTTTCGGAGTGGCGGCGTATTTATTTTACTTTATTCGATATACGTTCAAAAGTGCTTGAAAGTTCTGTTTCTCCAGCTTTCAATTGTTTAGTTTTTTATAATGACATTTGGAAATGTCAACAAACAGCTAAGCTTGACCATTTCTACCTCGGAAGACAAATTTTATTGTCAAATGTTCAACCGTGAAGTTTTTGAACTCATTAGAAGTAAATTGAGTTTCATTACTGTCAGGTACTCCAAACCTTTAATAAAGTTCGCGTAAGAATTTAATCCTTATTGCGGTATTAGGTTGTTTACACATTAATATATTGGGGCATCTTGTGAAAATGTCGATCAAAACTAAATATTACGAACCGTTTAGTTGTTCAGCAAAATCCATATGTAAAGTCCATATTCTCATCAGGGTCTTCATTGTTACTATTCCCGGATGTCCGACGTAGTTTTTCAAAAACCGTTTTTGTCATGATAACAGAAATAGCATAGATTTTTTTTAATCATATCACCCCAAGCATTATTGTGCAGGAGGTCTCTCACACACACACACGCATACAAACTGAGAGAGAGAGAGAGAGAGAGAGAGAGAGATATGCTGTTGAAGAAAGCATAAAAATGGTTGGAATTCAGGATGATAGATTGCGACAGATGAGATTTCATTTAAACTTTTTGGATGGTGTAGTTATCAGGGAAGCAAGTAAAAAGTAGGTATTCCGCAGGCGTGAAGTGTGAAAAAAGAAACTGTTATAGTAGACAAGGCGATTACGTTTAACTATTTCAGCGGTAAGAGAATGGGACCTGGATACCAATCTAGTAGCGCGCATAAATTCATACGGTCGGGGCACCAGTTTCCATGGAAATATTTGTAAAAAAATTATACAGAAGGAAACCACATCACGTCGGTGTGAAAGTGACTGAAGTCGAGATGCCAAGTCATGGTCGATTACATTGCAAATTCTTCTTTGGATTTTGTTTAGAACCAAAGATAAATAGCAGTAAACACCCGACAAGATATGCAACAGTATTCAACGCACAGACGAATGGTAGATTTATAAATGTTCAAGGTAGATTCTAGCGAAAAAAAATTTGTCTCGGCACAGTGACCCGATCTTCCTAGCATAAAATCGTGGCTTAACGGTGCAGATATAGATTCGCTGTAGTCCTTCGACTTCAGGTCAGTTGAGAGTATGGGGCTAAGGAGGCACAGTGTGTCCTTTCAAGGAGACAGGCATCGTTCATTCTGATAAATAGTAAAAAGTTTCTCTGTGGTGGTTAAAGGATAGCAGTTTCGTTTTGAAGGCATTAAAATTTACTCGCCATTTGCTATTCCAGTTCATCATAGATTGGAGGTCATTTCTAAGAGCATCAACCAGGTTTACTTTGTCAACTTCGCCAGTTTTGCTATTGAGACGGGAGCAAATGGTAGTGTCATCTGTATAAACATCTAAGTTGTAACTGATTACATTAAGATAACTGATGAACTTCAGAAAAATTGTAGGATCTAGGATAGAGCCTTGAGGGACACCCACGTTCGTATGAAATGATGTGGAAGCTTTTCCGTTCATAACGACCTTTATTTCACGATTTGATAGGAACGAACAATCAAACAATCATCCAGAAATACCGTAGCACTGGAGCTTGTGCAGAAGGCCAGCATGCCAAACTCCTTCAAACGCTTTCGAGATATCTAAAGCAACAGCTAGAGCTTTGCCATTTTGATCAAGAACCTGTTTACATATTCAGTGATTACTGTTATCCCATCAGCGGTCGATCTAGAGAAGCCATATTTTTGTCAGAGAGTATGTTGTGAAACAAAAGTATCCCATCACCAACAGAGAATGCCGTATTATTTTTATGAGGTTTAATTTTTAGTTTTATTTTATTTCGACAACGCCATTCATAGTTTTTAATAAATATATTCTTTTCAAAAGCAATTTTAATATCCTATATCGTGACCGACAATTATTTAATAGTGTTACATACCCTGCCTTTAATTTCGCTTTCAAATTCCAGCGAAGTAATCATAGTAGCATCAAAATTTTCTTTATATTCAATATCATTCTGGACAAGCTATCTGATTATCATAAAATTACTGCTAAATTTAACCTTTTTTTTGATGACAGAAATTTCATCTTGAAATCATAGTTCAATAAAAACGTAGCTCAAAGCTGTAGTCTACTTGCGGTATGCGTTAGAATCCCTTTCTTAGAACCGAATACACTTAATAATGATTGATAATCAGTTTGCCCTATAAATTTTCTACCTAATATCATCCTGCAAAATATCTTTACAAACAGTTCTTTTTAAATTTGACTGTAGTATTTTTCCGTATTTATCAAACTTCTTGAAACGTGTGCGTCGGCTTCTACTGTACCGTCTTCGAATTTACAACCCATTATCGCTTGTATGCTGTATTTGCTCCTATTGCTACTATTATTTGTCACAATTTGTCGTAATGTTTCGGCGACTACTCTGCATTTAGTAGTTTTTTAATTCTTTCCGAAGCTTTTTGACATTCCACCGAGCAATTTAATTTCATATCCTTCTTAAATAAATTATTCAGAGATGCTCGCAATTTGTATATATTTGGCAAATAAATATAATAATTTGATAATCCGAGAAATGATTGTAGATTCTCCAAATTTCTCGGGGGAGCATGTCTTTAATGGCACTTACTCTAGCAAGATCTGGTCTTCTTTCTTTTTGCCATTTATTTGAACTAAAAATTTAATCTCATCCATAAAGAATTGACATTACTTTTTCACTGAATTTGACACCGTAATCATGCAGTCTCTGAAATAATTGCTGAATCAGTTTTAAGTGCTATATTTTCATAGAGCTCTTAATAAGTATATCATCTATATAGGCACTGTCTAATCCCGAAGTCATAGTGCCCATTATGTGCTGTAAAATATTTTGGGGTTCTTTTACATCGAAAAGTAATCTTCTAAACTTGTACAGTACTTTATATATACTAGTAGTCATATATTTCTGACATTCCTCTCCCACTTCCACTTAAAGATATGCTTAAAGGCAGAAAAATCTTTGAAAAAAGATTATTACAATTTGATTTGTCAAATATACCTTTTTGATTTGCTAGGAGACATATATGGGTTCTAAGGTAATCATTCAACCCAAACGAATCTTATTATTTTTATTTCTAATATAGACGGCTGACGTGCTCCATTCTGAATACGCTATTTTTCTAAAATCGCGTTTTCTCAACCTATCAAGTTCGGTATTATTAAACGCCAACGAAGTAAAGAATATCTTTCTTTTAGGCTTAAAAACTAGTATTTTCTCATAATTTGAAAAATGCTTTTGACCTTTTACATTATCCAAACTTATCTGAGAAAATATTCGTGAATCTATTTTTAGTTTACTTAGTGTTTCTGTAGCTGTAATATTTTTATCTGATCAACAATTTATTTTTCCACAGAATGACTTAATCAACCAATTCCCTAGTTCAAATGATTCCAGACAGTCGACACCTAGTAAATTCTAGCTGCAACTTTTTAATATGTAAATATCTGCTTTTAAGTTCCACCCACATGATCGATGTTACGCGTAATTTTGCCAATATATTTTGCCCGATATTTCTCTTGCAACTTCCAAATGTCTAATTGGAATCTCACATTAGCGTTATTGAATTTCAACATCACGATTTAATCGGTAAACTGAACTTTTCACTTTTTATCTTTTAACAAGATAATTCGTGTATATCTTTTGTTTTTTCACTTGCAGTAGCTTTTTTGGCGACCTATTTTTCTACAGTTGAATATTTATCTTGACTTTAAATGGACAGTCATGTCTGAAATAAAGCATAACACTGCATTTAGCAGTATTTTTAGTTCGGATGTTTTCTTTTAGTATTACTGTCTTTTTTCAAACTACTTCAGAAGTACCATTTTGTTCGATTTTCGCTGTATCGTGTCTTAAATTGACAATGTTTTGGCACTCTTCCGCAACAGTCTGTATCATTAACTTTAAATCATTTTCAAGTTTTGCAAGGATTCGAGAACGTATTATTCTTTTATGTTAGACCTTAACGAGTATTAGGTAATTACATCTATCTGGGGGTAGTTCGCCAAGTTTAAGTTTCTCACACTCACGGTAAATTTTATTATTATATATGACAAAATCATTATCTTTGTTACTAGTAAGGTTCATGCGCTCCCAACGTGTATAAATAATAAATTCCTTTCACGAAAACTTTTTGTAATATCGTCAGTATTTTATTCACACTTTTTCTGGAGTATTCAGAATGTATGCAACTCAAATCTTTTTCATGTTCGGCTAGGTCAATTTTCGTATTTACTTTTCATCCGATCACACTTGATATTCTTTTCTGAAAAGGGCCTCGCACCTTCTGAAGTTCGATAGGAATGTAATGTTTACTTCTGGGAGGTAATTAAATTCAATAATTGTGTTAGCGACTGAGTCCGGCGGATATGAAATTAACTCATTAGCTGTTCCTTGCATTTCAAGGATTGCCTTCAACTGTTCTCCATATACAATCTGCTTTCGCTGCATTTGTATTAATAGTTATTCAATAATTATCTTCAATTCAAATATTTTATATTTTTTCATATAAGTAGTCTTTAACTTAGAAGAAAAAACAAAAATTCTGATAGCAGTATGTCATATATACTTGGAATTTACCAACTTATGCGTTTCTCTATAAAATTACACGAACTCGACAAAGTTATCTTCCGAGAATTTTGAATATTTTGCTAGCACTTGAGTTATTTATCCTGTGAAATCGAATCCTTGTTGCCATTGTTATGTCTTTGTTCAACTGAACAAAGATAGCAATCATGAAATAAAATGTCGAAAGAGCCAACTTAGTCTTGCTGAATTCTCTAGTAAGTATTTACCGCTCTTCCCCATTAGAGGGAATATGACACAAAATCGGGTTTTAACGTAAGGCTTTATAACTCGTATGCTTGTGTAAAAATTCTCCGTAGACCTTGCATACGAGGAGTTGGGTTTTTGTCTATTTACCACAGTTGAGATTCTGCACTTCAGCATAGCCCCACCTAGGTTCCTTTCTACCCGAAGGCAGAAAGGCAAGTAATGTCAAACTAGCGACCGTCTAGCTTTGTATTTTCCCAATCATCCACACAATTGCGGGTCGTAACATAAAGACGATTTTTAAGTGGGACATTTTGAGAGCGTACGCTCAGGCAAAGATTCCCCGTAGACCTGCATACGCGGAGTTGAATACTTGTCTATTTAAGAAACCTCTTGTGGTATCTTCTCTTCCAGAAGTTATAGAGCCCGACAAGTTCGAAACAACACGTGGCTCGATCGGTTTGTGCTAGAGTCTCCCCACAAAGACGAGATGTGGCACAAGTACGATTTTCACGTGGGGTATTCCGAGTGCGTACGATCAGGCCTTAATTCCCAGTAGACCTAGCATAAACGGGATCACGTCTTGTCTTCGGTACGGCCTCGTCTGGGGTTCCTCACTACCCGAAGGTGGAGAGTCCGATCAACTCAATCCAACACAAACGGGTAGATCAGTATATACCCAATCATTCCCACAAGGAGAGGTGTGTCACAAGCTCGGTTTTTAGGTGGGGCATCCCAAGCGCATGCACTCGTGTAATAAGTTTCCATTAGACCCTGCAAGTACATGTTCGGGTTCGGGTTCAATTTATCTCAAACGAGACTAGCCTTTCTGGTATCCTCTCAGCCCGAAGGCAGAGTGTCCGACAAAGTCGATCTGACCTGAGTGGCCTGATCTTTGCTGATAATTCTCGGTGTCAATATATATGCTGTTTGAACAAATTCAAGTCATATTCTCGAGAGGTGTGTTTATCTCCAAATACTTCCTTCACGAAAACTCCCCTGACATCTTAGCTTTCTGTGAAACTAACCATGACTTTCTATATCCCTGGATACCTTCCCCTTTTTAGGAAGGACTCCAATGTCATGACTTGGCGTTTATGTAAGTGAACATCTCCCTCTAGCTAGGGTGATTTCTTTTGAATCTCTAGACCATTCCTACATGTGTCTCCGTCTCTCTATACTAAGCTCGGTTAGCTATCTTTTCTTTCTCTACCGCTTGCTTTCCTCTCCTGACTGGACAGCAATATAAACCAAGTCATTTCTTCTCATCCGTACACTAATATTTATTAGCATTTCTTACCTTTATAGGAGTGAAACGATTATAAAACACAAACAAGCACACCTGTTTTGGGAGGGTATTTAAAATTAAGTAATTACAGAAACTTAGTCTACGGGCATATCGTTTTGAATACACCGGTTCCCGTCCGAACACCGAAGTCAAGCAACATCGAGCCTGGTCAGTACTTAATGGTAGACCATTTGGGAGTACCAGGTGCTGTAAACGTAAGGACCAAGCAATGGTCCATCGGTCCTCCAGGTTTGGGGGCAGGGTTGGGTGCAGGGCTAACAACCTTGCCCCGTAAAAACAGTTTGTTACAGAAACAGCAACTAAAAGTTGCTGCCCTATGCACCATCTGGGTGTGATGGATAAATGATGATGATAATGAATTACAGAAACTTAAACGCAGTGTCTGGTATAAACCGACATGGAAATGAGTAATACACAACCCCGAAAGTGCATAGGAATAAAAAAAAAGTTCAGGGTTGTCTTATGATTAAGATAACTGGATGAAAGCATCCAACTAAATGCTCATTGTTGAGTTTCCCATAGACACTGTACAGTCCTTATATGCTATGAATCTCTTTTAAAATATTAGAATAAAATGAAAAAAACATATTGAAATATCTTATTATAATTCTGTTTGTCCTTCCTTAATTTTTAGCACGGCCGTTACGTTACGCCTAAACAATATGACGTAAATAATGAGTTTTGATCGCGTGGATAGACATATCAGAGATTCTATTTGGGTTTCAATTAGAATAAGAAAGAAAGAAAGAAAGAAAGAAAGAAAGAAGATATATCGGAGACGCTACATTGTTTCAGTGAAAAACTAAAAAGGGAATCAGAAGATTTTAACGTCAGCTTCATTGAAATAGAAAAAGCTTTTAATTTAAAATCTTGTAATTTGTACCCACTTACTTCTCAAACTAAGTACCGGCAGTCATATTTATGATTGTAATGCTAATACTTTGTTGAAGAACGATGCAATGGAGCAATTCCTACGGATATTTCCGCGTCGTAGAACACGCAATGATCGACATAAAAATTAAAAATTATCAAAAAAATAAAATAGGAAAATCGTAAATTTTTTCAGAGCAATTACTAGTTAATAAATATTGAAATATTATTCTAGATTCCTGCAATTCTTCCTGCTTACTGAACAATGTCTTCCTCTTAGTTATTTTTTCGTTTTGTTTTGCAAGTTCTTTAATAATAGCCACTCGAATAAATATTTAGATTAACGTATCTTTCATTAATTTCTACTTTCTTAAACATTTGAATACGAATGCTCAATCAAACAATGAAGACACACAAAACAAGACACTGCTTATCAGATTGGCCTTGTTCCAGACTAAATGAAGATATTAAATTTCCATGAGAAGCAGTCTTATATGATCTCTGGTGGAAACATTTTTTAAGGACTAATATTTTAAAATAGTTATAAGTTTATCTGGTCAATGCGTAGCCATCTGCCTAAAAAAAAGGAATAAAATTAAATAAACAAATAAAACAAAAACATAAAAAAAGAAAAGGAAAACAAGCGAATAACCAAAATACGGGAACAAGAATTATCTAAAAAAAAAAAAAATATTAAAATCGGTGCACTCGAGACGATGAAAAATTATTTTCCCTCAAAATGTTACTTTAGACATTTTTATTACTCCTGCTTTTCTTCTTTTTTTTATCGACAAATCAGGGCACCAAGAGCAGAGGGAAACTAGTCTTGAGTTAAAAACAACTCGCGTGGTTGAGGATCATACCGAAAAAAAAAATAGTCAATATCGAATAAGTCGTGATTATGAAAAGGAGTGTCTAGTTTATTACGAGTTATGAGTAGAAGGTTTCGAACAGAGGCAATGTGTGGTTATTAACTGCCACCTGCCAGTTGTAGCTCTTAACAATTTTTGTGATTTTGTTATCTCTCCCAAATGCCAGCTATTTACTCAAGTTCGCTTGGAAATATACGCGTTGTATTCCCTCATGCCTCTCAATCTGTCCAGTGTTAATCAAATTAATACCTCTATTGGTCGTTGTGCATTGTGGTGCAGTAGATATTGGCTCGGAACGAGAAATCGAAGTGTCTAGATGAACATTCCAGTTGAATGCATTGCATTCACAGACGCACAAATACCCTCAGGAAAGGTATGGATACGACGCTTTCCCCTCCAACTAACGGTTAAATAACAGGACAGATTTGGTTCTCTAATCTTGGTTGGCAACCACTCTACCGCAGAAAGTAATGACAACCTACCGCGGAAAAATCTTCTGCCCTGTTATTCATGTCTCTTTCGAGACGTGATCTTCTCAGCGTGTATCACGTGTAGCACTTAACTGACTGACAGTTTATCTCTCAGGTGAAAGTTGGGGAAATTAATATTGTTTTGTAGATTGTCAGAGTTAGTTCCTGAAGAAGTGAATTTTATGAAACAGCAAAAATATGCAAATTGCTAGCAAAACAGTTACAGACATTGTTTTGATAAATATTTGATTGTTGTCAAAGTTAAGAATGCGAGGAAAATTCATTGTTTTGAGAGCATCGTAGCCAAGGTCTGATAATCTGAGCATTTGAATTATGTAAACAATGTGTCAGGATCGCTTATGTAAAAGACAGAAATTAATAGTAGTAAGCATTCGGTCGAGAATTAAGTTTGGAACCCAGACCGAGAAAGACACAGGGATAACCGCGGACGAGCCCGCGGTCTCTGGCTGCCTCGATAAGTGTGTGCTGCTACCACCGACACCTCCCCTCTACTCTACGACATATCACCTGATGAGGGAATAATATGCTGTCTACATCTGTTTATATATAACCTGTATGAGTTATTTAATATCGAAATCTAATTATTTTGAACAAAAATTGTATATCTTCAATTACAGATAAAATGCATCATTGGCCATTTTACTATAAATATGCATTGTTGGACCTCTTTATTTCAAAAATGTTGCTGGTATATTTACCATAAATATTTATTTTTATACTTTCATAGTATTTTGCTTTTGTTTATGGGAAATTCACTATTTACCGGTATTTGGGACCCTACATGTGCTACCACGCTTGGTCAGAGTTGAATTAGGAACAACATTAATTAAAAGATGATTCCAAGCTTCTCAACTTCGAATCTCCCGATCAGAGGCCTTGATGCCAGATGTAGTTCATTTTCACACACAAGACTCCAGGGTTTTGGGATCTTTCGTTTGTCGGTGGTCATTCATATTTTAAGAATCTTTTTCGTTTCGTTTTGTTTTGTTTTCCTTTTGAAAGGAAAAAAAGAAAAAAAAAATTAAGTGCATATATATATATATATATATATATAATTTTTTTTTCTTTCTAAACATATACTGTTAAATATAAGAGACAATGAATGTCGATTATGTTTAATCATGAGCCGTTCTAAACGTCGTATTTTGGCTTTAATTTCAGTTGAAAATAAAGACAAAAATTCTCCAACATTTTGATATTTTTTAATTAAATTGGTTCTAAGCTTTCAGCTCACATTAATAAAATATGTTGGAGAATTTTTGTCTTTATTTTCAACTGAAATTAAAGCCAAAATACGACGTTTAGAACGGCTCATGATTAAACATAATAGACATTCATTGTCTCTTATATTTAACAGTAAATGTTTAGGAAATTATTTGCTGCCTCAATACTATATATATATATATATATATATATATATATATATATATATATAGTGTGCGATGTTTAAATTGCCGCCATCTTATATTTCGAATTTAGAGCATGCGCGTTGATTGTTTTTGATTTTGTCGACTTTTTAATATAGCAGGATCAATTGGGCACTGTATTCAACAAAAGAAAAAAGCATGACACAATTTACTCTGCCAGAAATTTGTAAACGGCATGTTGTACTGCTGGGAATATCCGATGGAAGCTCCAATAGAAACATCCAAGAGTGTTTGGATGTCAATCTGAGTACAGGGCAGAGGATTCGGAAAAATTAGAACAAAGTTAATGGTGTCTATAAAGGTGTTTGTGGTGATTACTAGTAATGCTGACGTTAAACCTTCATTCATCTTTCTCAACACAGAAGCCTATATCAATTGCCTTGAGAAAATAGTGCTGTTCTGAGTCAGGACGGTGGTTGCTGGGAGACCCTATTCTTTGCAAAAGAAATCTGCAAGATACGACATAAGCGGGATAATCTAGTCATAGCTGTTAGACAAAGTCTGTGACCAGTCACCCCTTATAGTTGGTTATCTATCTCCCCAGACTGCAACCCACTTGATTATTATGTACGGGGAGTAGTTGGGTCAGAGAACAACAAAACTCTTTGTTAGACCACAGATAAACTGAAATCAAGGAGTATTTACAAACTTAGATAATGAGACCTTAAGATTTGCAGGATATTCCGAGATCGTCTCGAGGCAGTGGTTGAAGCCAATGCCAATTTTATTGATTATATTTACTGTTTAGTATTTCAAAATAATTTGGTGTAATTTTGGTAGATGTATCTTTTTCGTATAATTTAAACGACAATTTATCCATCTCACCCAATATACAGCAATAACATCAACCAATCAGATATTCACAAACAATATCAATATATTTTTATACCTGTCTATTTAACCGTAGGACATTAATTAGTGTAATGTTTTGGCGTTTGTTCAATTTCACATCGATATTCTTTTGTCAATTTGATTATCGTTAGCAAACACGAAACTGCTGAGTGTGACATTTATATTTCTCGAAGAATTAATTATATTCTTTAAGCTACAAGTCTCTTTCTCGTTGTATCAATCTTGATACATGTTTTTATAATTACTGTTCAAATGTAAAAATAAATGATCTGCACAATTTTAAAAAGTCAGAGACTTGCGTTCGCTAGAAGATTATAACCATGTAGGGGAATATATACGTATACAATTATCCAAGTTACAACATATCTTCACATATAATGTTTCTGTCCAAATATTAATTAGCTTTTTCCTAATTATTGAAATTTTCTCTCACAGTGTGTGGTCCTGGGAATGACGGTAAACTGCATCCGGCAGCAAGGCCTCTGATTGGGAGGTTGCTAGGAGCATACAATCACTACTTAATTGCTGTTGTTCCCAGGTCCACCTTGACCCGAAGTGGTAGCATCTTTTAGCTGTGGTCAAATAGTTAACTCCCAAACTGCGCTAAAAACACTATCAAAATATAAAGATGCACTTGTATAGAAATATATACATCAGAGAAAAGACTTGTAAAGAAAAATATACGTTTTTGAAGGAAGAATATTACCAACAATAAAATTTTGAAGAAAAAAATATTACCATAAATTTTTGAAGGAAAACTTATTCTGAGCAAAACATTTTAAAATCCAAAACTAGAAGAGATTTTCAGATTTCTAAAAAAAAGGATAAAAAAAATTTCATTAAAATCTGACTAAATAAACATTCTCAATGTAACCGAACATTAAAAAAATAGCTTAAAGCCCCACCTGTTTGTCATTAAATAACCCATAAAGGTTGATATGCTGTTAAACAAAACTGGAAAAAAACTGTGTAGGAATTTTCTATTTCTTTCTTTCAGCAAGTATCACACACACACACACACACACACACACACACACACACACACACACACACACACACACACACATATATATATATATATATATATATTTTAATCATCTCACCCCAAGCAAGGCATTCCACTGCCACTATTGCGCATGGGGCTACATAGGGGAAGGTAAAGAGAAGAAGTGGTTAGACATAGGGGAAGGTGAAGAGAAGGAGTGGTTAGACATAGGGAATGTCAAGATTAAGGTGACAGATGAGTAAGGATAGCGAGGATGAGGGTTGGGCAGATAGGAAGAGTGTTTGATAGAATGGGAGCAGGTTAGTGTGTTAGGAGGTGTCTATTGACCTTACATTTAAACTCCTGGAGATTGTAGCCGTCGGGGAAGCAATCGTTTGGAAGAGAATTCCACAGTCGGGAAGTGCGAGGAAAGAAACTGTTGGAGTAGAAGTTACGGCTGTATTTTATCGGTTTCACTGTAAAAGGGTGGGATCTAGTTGCTAATCTAGTATCTCGTTCAAATTCGTATTTAGGAGGCACTAGTGATCTAAGTTCATCGGAGCAGAAGCCGTGAAAGTATTTATAGAAATTTATATATATATATATATATATATATATATATATATTACCGAATTTTAAGGAAAATTGCAAAATGGTATTAACCGACATACTTACTTAAATTTGAACATTATTTTTATTGGATATTTAAGTTTTCTATAATCAAACAGTAAATTTAGATATCTCCATCTGACTGAATATTCGAGAAATCTTGTTGGAAAAATAGGCATATTCCGACAAAAACTGAATCCGCCACTCCCTAGGAGAAGGCGTTAATTGACATGAGGCGTCTTAACGATTCCATTAACCGAAAGTTACATGGTTAAATAAGACCGAAATAAACCATATAATTATACGATATTTTGAGATTATATATATATATATATATATATATAACCTCTGTATATTTATAAACGTTCTACTTTTGTATTGAGTACTATTTACAAAATGTAAATATTAAACTGCGGAATATATATCCATTAGTTTAAACCACTTATTTATATATATATTTAATATTTACTTTTTATAAAAATTACGCAATACAATAGTAGATATACAGTTATTATTGTTATGTTGTCATTTTTCATCATATTTCGATTTCAGCTATGGTCGCACTACCTAACAAGTCTGCGGGAAGACCTAAGGCAGGTCGTGTGTGTCGTTATGGCACCATTTCATGTTTTTTTTTCTATTTCCCCTAACATTTCTAGCGTTACATAGATTAAGTTCTCCTTAGTGTGTGGGCAATTTTTTGTATATCTCTTAAGCTGGGGTTTCCAGGGATTCTTTCAATGTGTTGTTTTGTTCCATTCTTTATCATTCCAAGTGCACCTATTATCACTGGCACGATTCTTGTTTTCAATTTTAACATTTTTTCTATTTCAATTTATAGCATACTGCAACTCAAACGGTATCAAGTTTCGGTGCTCAACGCACCATCATCAGGCAATAAAATGTGTTTCAGTTATGCGGAAATAAATATATTGATGAGGAAATTTTTAAATAAAAAAATGAAAAAAGTTGAATAATGAATGAAAAAAAAATGAACTAAACTGCCACCATATTAATTGAATGTATTGGAGTAGGAGGTTATTATAACTCAAAAGAATTGTGGGTGTAGACCAGTGAATACTGAGGCATTAAAGAGTAGTGATGTATGTCTAAACAGGAGGAAGTGTCATTATTTAAATAAGGATGGAACAAATATGTAGCCAATATATTAGTCTAGATGCGACAAAATTGAAATTAAAAGAACAAAAAGATAAAATATTTGTCTTAAGGGGTTTCATTAATGTAAAAATACAATTATTGTGTAAGGAATTAAAGTTGATTGAAATAGAATTACTTGATTGTAGAGGCGACTGGTAGTGAAAATAAGGAAACAGCAATGTAACAGTTAATTAAGTTTACGTTTAACATGCATATACTTGTTTAAAAGGGGTTGGATTATAATTTATAGCAAGTAGTTTGAGATAATTGCAGATATATTTAAGAGAATAAATTATTTCATGGTGGCAGTAATTAGTAATTTCATGACGTTGGTTTAATAAGTTAGTTTTTAGAAATTTAATCATATGGATTTTTTCTTGTAAGACATTTTTGTAACGATTTATATCTATCTTTTGTTAAAATATTTCATTTTACTGTAAGAGTTTTATTTGCAACTTTCAATTGCCAATTATGTTTGAAAATTGTAGTTGAGTTACTAAAGATTTTATTATTAAAGCATAGTTTATGCTGATACAAATAATGTTTCAATGAGAGCTGCTACGCTGAAGCTTTTAAATCCATAATAATTATATTCCGTCGAAAGGTCGGGGTTTTGAAGGAAGAATCATGCTTTCTACCTCATCCTTCTAATCAAGTCCATTGTTTTGTGAATAACTTTAGCGAAGTAATCAGGTTTGTTGCAAATTATGATGTGCTTAAAATTAGTTTTTTTCTCATATTTCAATAATAAAAGTAAAAAGGAAGCGTGCTCAACTATAAAAGGAACAAATTATAAGTGGTTTAAAATAATATATATATATATATATATATATATATATATATATATATTGCACTGTTTAATATTCACTTTTAATGAAAAGTGCTCAATACAGAAATAGAATATTTATAGATAACACATCACTCAATAAATCCCGGGCCTGACTAATATAACAACATCTTTTAGAAAAATTCGACTTTATTCGGCTTTATTATTTTTGTATATATATATATATATATATATATATAAACTTATTTATAAATGGAACTTTATGTGCGTGTGTCTGTGTGTGTGTGCCTGTATTTGTGTGCGTCCGTTACCTATAGACTCCAAAACGACTGAACCGATTTTCTTGAAAATTTACACAATGGTACTATAAGCGTCTGCGAGTGTTCTTAGCTAGGTTTTGTATCGAGGTACTCCCGAAAAATATCGAAAATCGATAATTGAAAAAATCGGGTCATAGAAGGAGTGGTCCGATTTTAATCAAATTTGATACACTCATAGACAAAGACATTAGAAACGATATTCAGAAGTTTCAAGGTTGCAGTTTTTACAATAGTGCAGAAAATCGATAATATATATATATATATATATATATATATATATAAAAGGCAAGATGTTTGTGTGTGTCTGTTTATCTGCCTGTATGTCTGTATTTTTTCAGCCCTTTTATTTTAGTTTTTGCTTCGGGTTTGGCTCTAAGTAGGTATAATTGTAGTTCTTAGTCTCAGCCATGATACCATTTACTCAGAGGACTTATGTAGCCTTCAAAATTCAGTTTGCGACGAAAAAACTTATTTGATATCGATACCATATCGATACTTACATCCATTCATTTTTCTTTCAGTCTACGGTTTCGCCTTAACTGGAAGCAACTATTGGTTTTTGTCTTTCGTGCCAACGTCTAAAGAGTCTGAGCTCCAGGAACATGGATTAGTTTTAAAGCTTTCATTATACCCGATCAACGCCGGGCTATACTACTGCTAGTATATATATATATATATATATATATATATATATATATATATATATATATTTGTGTGTGTGTGTGTGTGTTTTTTGTGTGTGTGTATGTGTGTGTATGTGTGTGAGTGCACCACATGTAATAAAGGAAGAGATGTTTCTTTTAAATAACTATGAGTATAGAGATGTTCGTACGTTTAAATGTATACGCAGGAAAAAGAGTAGGTGTCAAATGTATGTAGACAATGGACGATATTTTAAAATATGTTTCTGAGAAAATGGTAGTTAACTGTATGATTGTTTGTGTTTATACGTTGGTAACGTTAGTGTGTGTGTAAATGACTAAACGAAATACGTTTTGGTTTACATTTGTAGAGAAATAACTTTAACGAAGCTTGGTTATAAACAACCGACCATTTGAAATAATGTATACAAATATCAAGCGAAGTTGTTTTTTATAAAGCAATGAATAAATTTTGAAAGTCATTATTTTCGGTTGGAATCTTTGATTGAAATATTTATTAAACTATCAATAATAATGTGTTATTTGATATAATAAAAAATTATAATCAATAATATAAATAATATTAAGAAATAATATAATATATATATAAGTATAGAGTATAAGCAAATTATTCGCAGTTGGAAAATTTAAAATTTATATGTAATTATTATAATTATTTATTTATAGAAAGACTGTAAAGTATAGAATAATGGAGATATTGAGAAAATTATTGAAATATAAAATTTCAGTCCATATATTCGACTCATATATTTATATATATATATATATATATATTAAAAAACAAACCATGTTGGCGTGACCAACAAACAATTAGCCAAAAGACTTAGAACCTAAGATAAAATGTTCGAACAAAGAACAATAAGAACAAGTACACCACTGTAGACGCCTATCTATGCAGTCAGTTAAAGTGCTGAATGACTAAACAAAAAATAAAAATAAAAGAAAGAAAGAAAGAAAAGAATACTTTACAACGTTAAGATAAACGAAGGGAAGCTCTAGACGTTTCACCTCTCGAGATCTTCAGACCATTCTACTAACATTTCTGAAGGTCGCTATATATGTTTTAATTTACGAATTGTCTATGTAAAGCTCACAAAAAACATTTAATAAAATTTAGATTTTGAAAAAGAAGAAAAACAGATTGGAAAATATTCTGATATAAATATCATTTCCACCCAAGTAAGAAAAATGAAAATGTTTATATTTTAATTTTTTTGATGTTATAAAAATTACTATGAAAAATCAGAATAATCATTTCCACGCACAATTTACAAATCGACGGAAATTCACCCACTTGTCAACTTTTGATAACATTTTTTGTACTTATTGGCTTGCCGATTGAATGTGTATTCTGTTACTTTTTCTAAAATTCATTGCGAGGCTATAATTTTTGTTTATGTAAACATTATGCGATGAAAGCTCAATAAAATGTCGTTTGCTTGAAAACAAATTTGACATCGAAAAAAATAATAGTCCAAGCAAAAACAAAACAAACACATTCTGGACAAAATACCCGCACACACACACACACACACACACACACACACACACACACACACACACTAAAAAAAATCCCAAAATCGTTTTCTACCTTCGTAATGTGACTACCCTGTGTCGTTTCTATAAATATTGTCATGGTAATTATTTTAATGAACAAAGTGTGTAAATAGAAAGTATTCCCGCTGCAATCTTTTTTATGGAGATTTTCAAAAATATTATTAATGTACAAAGACATCAAAAACGTTCCCATTCTTGTGTAATTTCTTTTTCGCTTTGATCGTTTCCAGAAATGTTGTTAAAAGGTAGTAATACAAAATGATATGTTTGTAACCGAAACATTAATTAATCATCATCATATGCAATAAATTAATCAATATTTTTGTTAAATTTATCATGTACGTAATCCTCGTTACGCAATAATTATATTATTTTCCTTTCTGCGTTGTTGGATTGTAAGACGTTTCTTTACTGGTTCAAGCTGTTCTGACTACCCATTTAGTACTGACAGTCAAAAACAATTATACCCGTTGGTACAACCATATTTATGGTATATATATATACTTTTAAGAACGTCATTTTCAAAATGTCTCAGTAAATAGTAGTGTTCAAGGGTAATAGCGCGCGCGCGCACACACACACACATATATATTTGGGCTGCAATCTTTCATATAAACATTTTTCATTAAAAACAACCAACAAAGAATTGTTTAATTTTTGTAGATTGTAGGCGACAGGGAAGCAAGAAATTGCAAGGGAGTTCTACTGGAGAAAATTGAAAAGAAACTATTAGAATTCGGTTCCATCTAGCTAGTTAAAAAGTAAAACGATGAGACCTACTTGCCAGTCTAATAGAAAACTTAAATTCATGCAGTCGAAGCAATATGGAGAAGAGATGATCAGAACAATTGACATGAAAATATTTGTTAGAAGCCAAAACTCATTGACTAAGATTGGGATGCCAGGTCAAAATGGCAAGAATATTCAATTCAAGTACAAATGGTTTGGTTTGTTTAAAGGCATACCAAATTTGTTTGTGTCATTTAGTACCGAAATCTTTTTTTTTTTTGTGAGCTTTGGTCATCTTTTATTCGCCCAATTATTTGTTATTCGTAATTTTTAAATAGATTTTACTAGAAAACTTGTTGCTGAGATTCTTTTCTAATGTAATTTCCCATATTGTTTGGTTAAGGATCTTTTTAGCGGCATTTCAACCATTTTGAGTTATTCAATGTCGAACCTAAATATTTTGAACAAAACTGTATGGTTCCAATTAAGATAATTTGAAGGTTATTGTACGCATTCAACAACAGAAAAGATATATTTTTAGTCATTTTACAATATGTATTGTTAGTACTTTATACGTAAAAATTATATTGCTGGTATTTTTACTATAAAGATACTTTCTTTTGTTTCGTTGTCAGATTCACTATTTGCCTATAGATGTGACCTTTACAGTTACTACCAACCAGGGTTGTGTTGATCTGTGACAACAGCAATAAACAGTTGGTTACACTCTCCTTAATAAATCCCTATAAGAGGACTTGCTACTGGATGTAATTCATTGTTTTATCCAGAAATACGATCAATAAGTGATTCGGGAAAGCCGTTATACGCTGTAAAACATACCAATGTGTTGCTTGTGGAAACCACTATCTTCAAGTGATATGTGACTTTAGAATGCAGTTACAGAAATTGAAGAGATTGAGTACTGCAGCCAAATTGCAACACAACAGGCTCCAAACAGAACCGAATTTGAAGAAGCTTTTATACGAACAGCATTAAAAACATATACAAAGAAATAAATGGAAATTGAAATTCGAAGAGGGACACACTAAGAAATATTTTGGACGTAGACGAATGGTAAATTTATAAACATGCAAGTGGAATTCTTGAGGCAGATTTCATAGCATTCTTAAGATTATCCCGATTGATAATCTGCGAATCACTTAGTTAAGTACCCTACGTGATACGCTAGGCGATCATGTTTCTTTCGATCCATCACTGACTAGGCAGAGGATTTTCCCGCAGTAGATTACTGTTTCTTTCTGCAGTAGATTGATTGCCAACCAAGGCTATAGAACCAAATTCTTTCTGTTGTACAACTCACTGCTATAGAGAAAAAATTTTTTTTTAATCATATCACCCTGAGCAAGGCGGTAACGCCACCGATGTGCACGGGGCTACATAGGATTGAAGAGATTGGAAAAGAGAAAACCGGAAACCGCATCCTAAACAGGAAACAAGGGATGAATGAGCCTCTTCACCTGTTCAATAGATGTGAGTGGAGTGTGAACTGGGCGATAGTTTAGTCTATCTACTCCAATTGAAAAAAAAAGAGTGAAAAGATTGGAAAAGAGAAAACCGGAAACCGCATCCTAAACAGGAAACAAGGGATGAGCCTCTTCACCTGTTCAATAGACGTGGATGGAGTGTGAACCGGGCGATAGTTTAGTCTGGATGAATTCCTTCTCCAGGGGTATTTGCGAGTAAGTGAATGCAACGAATTCGACTGTAATTCGAACTCGTCTCTCTGATTTCTCATTCCGAGCCGATATCCATTGCACCCCAACGCACAAAATCTGTGATTAGTTAATTTAAAATTTTTCTTTCTTAAAAACGATGTTTAACAGTGTATTGTGGATAATTTCCAATATTTCAGGTTGAATCGGCACTAAGTGCTTCTCTTGTGTGTAATGTGTTTGATTAAATAAATTGTCAAAATTTACTGGAATCATTCGAACTGCCTCTCTCAAAGCGACACGGTACAAATGAAGCATACGTTATTATTTTTCTATCTCCATAACACTAACAACAAAATTCAACTGGGAAATATTTGCCTTTACCCATACTTCACCAGTGAGGCTTCGCATTGTTTTTAATTATGTGTGGTACATGTCCTTGCGGAAAAGATAAGTAAATACCTAATAAAATAAGACCGGGATAAAGTGATAGTTTTACACGCTAGACTCCCCGACCTCTACTCACGAATTCACTTTTAAAGCGATGCCTCGTTATGATGCTTCTCTGTAGCAGGCAACTGATGATGTTATTCGCCGCTGTTGTAATTCATTTGAGATGACAAAAAATACTCTGCCATGCCCTGCGGTGTGTTACTGCACACAGATAAGTGAATAAAACAATCTGTGACTTATCGAATAATGTTAATTTGAGTGGTTAGAAATTGGCAAAAAATTGTTAGAAACTCTGAGATATATATTTCGGAAGAGAGTGCATTTTTATGTGTTAGGAATGACTAAGCAATCATCGAAAGATAGATATTAATAAACCAATATATATATATATATATATATATATATATATATATGTTACGGAAATCAACGAATTTTAACGAAACTTGGTACAAGCAACCGACAATTTGAAATGAATATAAAAAATAATGTTCAAACAATTCATTTCATATATATATATATATATATTGTTGAGTTGTAATAATATTTAGCGCCAAGGTTGTTGTTTTTCATTGGTTTTACAGATAAAATATATTTTGGCAAGCAGCTTCTTTATAATATATATATGCCCATTTTGAAAGGTATATATATATATATATATATATATATATATATATATCTGCAGGTATCATTAAAAGTGACAGAGAAGGGATTATCATTGTCATTATGTTTCTTTTATATAATATCTTTCGTGTTCTTATGATTTTTTCTTTTCAGAACTTAAATTATATATGAATGAATTTTATTTTACTTGTAAATAAGTACGTGTAAATTTTATGTATATAATTTCATATGTATGTTATGTTTCGAAAACGATAAGCATATTGTTACTGTGTTCATAATTCATTTTTTAAAGGGTAGGGTTTCTTTTCTTTTATTAGTAATGCCTCCATTATTTTAAAACTTCTTTGGACAATTCTTATATAATTTAAGTTCTGAAAAAAAAATATCATAAGAACACATAAAATTTGGATCATTTCTTATTAAGTAAACCCACTACATATATTGGTTTTGCTACAATCACCCTCTCCCGTAGACTTACCTGTCACCTTTCTGATCAGAGTACAATTAAACAACATTTCTCAGAAAAACATAACCATGTACGTAATATCAGATAGATTTTAGTCAATAATACAATAATCCTCACTAATACACACAGTAAAAAAAAACCTTCAGATATTAGAGGCCATGTACATTAAATCCAAACAACCCACATTTAATAAAATCACGTTTAAATCTGGTCATAACACATTACATTGCATTTAAATATATAGTTCTGTTATCACTTCGAGCTCAAGCGCGGTGTGAATTCATAGAACCTTATTACAAATTTGCGAACTGCGTTTGCTCTTTTTGGTAATCTTCCCGTTGCTTAGCGGAGTTTTATGTCAACACAAGATAAAATCGTCGCTGATGGTGGATGCTTTTGCGTTAACGTCCTTGTAACCTATCTAAAGATGACTCATGTGAGCAGAAAGGTTAGAACCAACTTAATAAAAAATTATCCAAATGTTGGAGAATTTTTGTTTATTTTCAACTGAAATTAAAGCCAAAATACGATGTTTAGAACGGCTCATGATTAAACATAATAGGCATTCATTGTCTCTTATATTTAACAGTATATGTTTAGAATAAATATATATATATATATATATATATATATATACAAATGAATAAGGAACTAAGAAAAATTTACAACGTTCAAAAAATTAATTTAAAACAGTGTTCGATATATAGTATAGATTTGTGAATATTTATTATAAATTATAGTTTAGAACATATACAAGTTTTTATCCACTACAAAGTGTACATTTTGTTTCGACATTAAAATGACAATGCCTCCTCAGGTGGTGTGGAAAGGAATGTAAAGTCAATTTTCTTACATTTGGCGAGTTGTGTGTGGGATGCAGTTGGGGTTAATGATAAGATGATAAGTCTTGTAAATTGTCCTTTAGAATTTTGAAAAGAGGGATTGGGTGGGGGATAGAGTTGATTAATGGACTTGTCGGGAATTTTGTAGACAGATTAAAAGATATTGTATAGCTTTTCATGGCCTAATGGCTGGATTTTTTTCGCATTTAGTAAAAGGGGAGAGTAAGGAAGTGTAAGGGTGGGGAAGAATAGGATTAGATACGATGAAGTGGGAATGTTAGTTACCATTTAGTGGACCTATCTTTATTATTTCATTGTATAACTATACAATATTTTTTATTTAAACTTAGTTTTTATAATTAATTTAATTTTGTATATTTAACCTTCATTTTAAATTTAGGAAATCACTTTTTTTTAAACTTTAAAATAGATCACAGTTTGTGATATGGAATAGGTGAAATTTTATGTAAGAGTGTTGTTAATATTATAAAGGTTTATCGTCTCTAAGGGGACTTAACTTTGGCTTTTGTATTATTTTTAGTAAGGTTCGTTCTTTAATGTGTTTGCAGTTTACTGAGGTTTCATGCCTCTGGTGTAAAAGCCTGTTGCTATTCATGTATTTAATGATTTAAATTTTTCTTGTAGACAAAGGAAACATGGTTCCTTTATTGATTTAGATGTTCTTGCTTGTTTGAGGATTTTTCCATTTAACTTTAGGTGTTTTATTTTCGTCTTTTAGCTTCCAAAAGTATTTTGAAAGAGACGTCATGTTTTGTTTTTCTTTGTTATTGAAGTATGAAAAGTGATAGTAAAGCGCTTTTTAAATTTGTTCATTTTGTTTTCGATATAAATTTTCTCGTCTATGGGATTGTCCATGGATGAAATCGAACACATATATATCAGAGATTTCGTTAAACATTTATTAGGAATGGGGCATTGATTTGGGTTTCTACAGTTACAAAGGTTATTATTATGGATAGACTGGTATGAGTGTTGGAGTTATTTTTGTTGTATGCTTTTAATATTTTACTGTTACGTACTTTAATTATTTTTCTAGATTGTTGGAGCAGCTACAGCTTAGTTGTATTGTATTCTTATTAAAAATTTTGTTTAGAGGGTTATTTTGGGGAAAATGCTTATCTATTAGTTTTAGAAATTTTATGTCCCAGTTTAAAGTTAACTAACGGATTAAAAGGGGGGTCATACCATATTATTTTTCTGTTTCTATTTTTTTCTTTTTGACTCCTGAATTTTTTCACAAAGTAAATTTTGGAGGACTGATATCCACTGTCTTTAAGAATTTTATCGTTAATTACTTTGTGTTTATCGAATATTTCTTTATTTGAGGAGTGTGTATTAATGTGGTGTTCGACTGATGATGGGATATGCTTGATAATGGATGATGGGTGATTAGAATTGAGGTTTACAGAGATTGGGTTAGCATTATTTTTCATGTAAGGTTACAAATTGTTAGATAATAAATCTAATGTTATGTATAGGAAGTCAACTTGTTTTATATTATGGTTAATTACTACGTTAAGACCAAAAGATTTAAAGACTTTATGAATTAATTTTCTAGTTCAATCAACCTTACATCCAGTAGATTTATTTATTATCATGGGTCCGTCATCACTGTAGAGTCCTATATTGCTAGTGTCAATTTCTGTATACGCCGTGAGGTTGTACAATAGGAATAATCCGACTAGATCCGAAAATTCTAAAGAATCCAGGGCTCCCATAGATAAATCAAAATTATCCTATGAGGTATAAGCTAATAATTCTTTTCAGATATTTACCCGTAATTTTTGACGGTTGGGATCCACTCGAACAATGCTTGTTTACTTTTTACAATCTTCATTAATGAGGATCGAAGACCATGGAATAATATAATAGTAAATTCCCCTTTACTCCTGCCTTTTGCCACGACCTTAAAGTATTCCAGCTTTCCCTCTGTTAAAGCTCTGCTGTCACCAGTCAAGCAAAGAATGCAGATATATATATATATATATATATATATATATATATATATATATTAATAACTAATATATTAATAACTAATATATATAACTTTCTAAATCTATGAAATTGTTAAAATATATATATATATATATATGTTTTTTTTTTTTTAGCAACAAAAATTTAGTAGATATAATAAGTAATTAATAATGCTTATCTTAATTTTATAAAATTTTAATACCAATGCCCACCAAGAATAATTTTAAGTCTTCCCACATATTCTCCAAAGTAAAAGTTGCTTTACTCTGATTGGTCCACATTGTACATACAATAATGCCTCCCTGATGAAAGAGGTCTTGCTTGTTCTTAACCTTTTAAAGCCATTAATTTTGAAATAACCACATCACTTGATAAGACAAAAAGTGTCGAAACAAAATAGCTACTTTTGTAGTGATATTATAACATATCAATGTTATAATTTATTAATAAATATTATATATATATATATATATATATATATATATATATATATATATATATATATTTAAGTAGAAACTAATTGGTTGGCACTCCTTTGTTTGTAGTGATTTATTGTTTGTAGATTGCTTAATACTTAGTCGCGCATTATATATGGTAATAATTTTGTTAAAAGATTATAATAAAAAACGTAGTTTACTACAATACAAAATCCGTTGTGCTTCAGCTTACTACCGCTTTCCGAATACCGAAAGACAACGGGTCTTGAGTTGCAGTAAACTATATTTTTAGCATAATCTTTTAATAAAATATTACCATATATATATATATATATATATATATATATATATATATATATATTGGAGTATTTGCTTGTTACAAAAAGATGTACAACAACCTACAGAGGCGTAGGTTATTTTATGACACAACATGTCTATTTGTGTGTATAAAAGTGTGAAAGGGAGATAGTCAGACTCTCTTTCTCTCTCTCTCATACACACACACAGAGAAAGAGAGAGAACGAGGAAGATAAAGAAATATATATATACGAAAACAAGAGAGAGAGAGAAAGAGAGAGAGAGAGAGTTCTGGATGTTTGAAGGAACGATATGATCCTGTCTGTTAATGAGTGGGTAATTGTGAATTAGATTGAAGCGGCAGTACGCTTGCATCGGTCCACTTTATGAGACGACGTGCGTAGGTAGGTTTGTCTATAACAGAATAAAAGGGATATATATATATATATATATATATATATATATATATATATATATATAAATGAAAAGAGATAGTTCTGGATGTTTGAAGTGACGATATGAATATATATGAGTGGAATAATTGCGAATTAGATTGAAGAGACAGTATACACGCAAGTAATAGGTTATATATAAGATAACTAGAATTCATTTGAAAATATATGTATGCATATATTTGTTTCTGTATATGAGAGTGAGTGAGAGAGAGAGAAATAGAATGCCATAGAGGGAGTGAGAATGAAGAATGAATGAAGAAAGGAAAGAAAAGGGGCAAACGGACTGGGTGTATCTATTAGAACTTACGTTGGATACAAAATTAATAAAAAGAGAGAATCAATAAAATAATAATAATAACACGTGAAATTTGAGACATGAAAAATACAGGGCATTATGATTCAATAGCTTTTCTATTAAAAACTAAATAAGTGAAGTCAAAAGAATCTGTCCTCGTATAATTGACAATTGCTTTAGGTGGTCTTTTTGATGTTTCCATATTAAATTGTTGTTTTTTATCAAGAAGTTTGTCCGATGAGAGTTCATTTAGAATATAGCCAAAAGATGATTACCATTTGCTTGTTGACCCAGACACGAAAAACAAAAACAAAAACAAAAAAAAACACTCTTGTGCAGTAGGGAGAGCGACTATTTAAATGCTGATTGACGTAATAATAGTTTAAAGGTGTGCGACCTAAACTGAGTGAGGGAAATTTCAACAGATGTTTAGCAGGCAAAGAAACCGTTTCGTAAATTGAGAGAAATATTAAAGTGAAAATATACACGAAAAAAAAAAAATAGCCCGGTGTTACTCATATTTTAAAATGAAAATAAAAATAATATCAACTGATGTGACTTGAGATTAGGTAACATCATATCAGTCATTATTTGAAGACGGAATATATGTTGTAAATTCAAACAATTATCATGACAGCTTAGTAAATAGACAAAAGGAGAAATTTGGTTTCGTATTTGATGTTTAGAAGCAAGTGCAATGTTGTGTATCGTGTTAAAATACCACTTGCGTCATCCAACAAAAATGCAGTTTTAATTGCATTTGTCTATATTTCTGATATGAGGTTAGTATTTACAGTATTATTTGGACTACCAGAAGAAACTCTACGCAAGGAATGGAGAGGATATACCTCAGTGATTGTAATAAGGGGTTCGCTTTGAAATTCCTAGCACCTGAAGAAGGCTGGGGCATACAACAGCCGAAGCGTCGTACAAATGGCAAGAAAGATGAAAACAATAGTCCGAATAAGGTAAATACAATTTTAATTGCGATTATCTGAACTTAACAATGGCAATAAAGCTTTTTTTCTAGATGGACTGATAGACACTAATAATAATGATAATACATTTATTACCTCCCCATATAAAAAAAGCTAACTTAAACACGTGCACGCAAAACTATAAAAGAGAATGTCTAGACTATTACAAAATACTTGTTTTATAAAAATTAATAAACCTATTATACAGTAGAAAGAGTCTTTGCGTATGTATGTAAAGGCTCGTTTCAATAAATTGTAAGAAGCATATTACTCTTCGAACTGATTAACTTCGTCGGCTAATCACCGTTTAGACCCAACTCTCTTTAATTCGTAAGTTTGTCTTGTTAATCTTTTGCAATTTATTGTTCTGTAATTTTTGTATATATCCATTATCACCGTATGACATGACCCCCGGCTTGCGTCCAGTCAACCTCCTTGGCGTTTGGTCGATTCCGCCTACGTTGTGTTGTTGATCTCGGATTAGCCATATCTGGTCCGCTTATTACCAATTGACAATGCTGGCCTAGACATACGAGGGACTGGAATATGATGAAAACTACATTTAAGACCGTAACGACATGATGTACATTTATATATATCGAAATATATCAAATAATTACAAGAATAACACATTCACTCTATTTGTCTGCCTGCTCTTATCAACTGTCCAGATAATCCAGTACACAGGAAGTTGTCAAGGCCAGATTTAGACCTAGGGTCACACATCGACATTGACAAATGTTTTGACTAGAATCACGTCGATAAATTTACTTAAAAATAATTTTGTACTCACTATACTTCGCACCTTGGTTATTTCACTTGTTAACATTTTGGATACTTTCTCGACAAAAATAATCATATTCTCCAATTTTAGAGAACTCTCTTCTCATATTTAAAATTAATACCAGCCATCGGAAAATAGGGTTACATCGGATAGTCTGTTGATTAAGTATATAAAGCAGTCATTCTTCCCAAAGTATCATTCACCTCTACGATAAAACAGAACAGTGCAAAAGTTAACTCTTCCACGAAAAAATAAAAACTACACTGAATTACAAATATCACACACTTACTAATAAGGACTTTTCTAAATTACATCGTTAATAAACAAAGTATGTGATCTATTAGAAATATTAATATAAATCAAAAAGTACATAAAATTCCTCAAATAATCTTAACCATATCAACCAACTATACATTAATGAAATGCATTCTAAATATAAACATGATAAAAAATCGTTAAAAAACTAAAAAGTACTAAAATTTTCCGACTGGCCCCAGTGAAATAATAAAACTAATTATATGCTTTACTAATTTTAAAACAACCAACTTAAACATACGCAGTAACTCTTTTCTGTTAACTTGTGTTTTGGAGAAGAGCAACATTGAATATCAGTAAATGTCCCTTAGGAGATTTTACTCTGACGAAAAAGTCAGTACATATGTTAGCCTTACAACCACAACATTATCGGGATGTCTTACATTTCACTTGGACTTTTTTTTTTTAATCATTTCACCCCGAGCAAGGCAGAAACGCCACTGATGTGCAGGGGGTTACTTAAATGTAGAAAGATTAATTAGAAAAGAGTGAGGAGTACAAGCTAGTTAGAAAGGAACAATAGAAAGCTGAGAAAGCAGGTGCAATGACAGATACATGGGCGGAGAGAATGTGAAGATTATACAGGGGAGGGGAGAGAGCTAGAGTCCAGTGGTTAAAGCTAGAGTACTGGATCAAAACTTATATACAAAGCATCATAACCACAACGTTTAATTTTAAAATATTAATAGCAGAGCAGATTCAGGCGTGTTTGCAAAATCACTATCACAAGTATTACAGTTACATTAATTTTGTCTTCGCAATTCATCCCTGTGGATGATCTTCGAGAAGATCGAAAGTGTTTGAACTAAAATAAGGCTCACTCCTTGACAAATTTCAACCTAGAAGATAATTAGCGAACAAGAAATGGTTATTAAGAAAATAAAAAGACATAACTTGTCTATATTAGTCAAAGAAACATATATGTATGTGCGTGTGTATGTAATTACTTATAACATGCCGAGTAGGTTTTATAGTTTCCCAGTTGTGTCTCTATCCCCGAGAAGAGTTGCGGCTCTGATGTGTTTCTGTCCGTGGACAGAGACGCAGATGAGAAAAAATAAATACTGAAAGGGACCCGGTCTTTGGGAATAGCTACCCGAGGATGCACCCCTTGATTGCACGAGAAAGGTGGATCGGTGGTCGCCACCGAATCCACGAAGAGCGACAGTTGCTGCGGTTTGACAATTTTTGGGTCTGGCTTGAGCATAGGCATTCGGTTCTCAACCATAAACTCAACTTTGTCTCACATCACATCTCAGTGGTAATGTTTCATATATATATATATATATATATATATATATTCCATCTCTCACGCTCATAAAAACAAAGACAATGGCGAGGCAGCGTCGACTTAGTTTATTAGAGTGACAACAGGGAGGCAGCGTCGGCTTAGTTAATTCGAGAAACAATATGGAGGCAGCTTCGGCTCAGCTGATTAGAGAGACAATATGAAGGCACCATCGGTTTAGTTCATTAGAAGGACAATAGGGAGGTAATGTCGAATTAGTTCATTAGACAATATAGCGAGGCATAAAATAATAAGTAGAAAAAGCAAACACCGGACAGCAGCAGAGGGAGTAAAGAGAATGAACTAATCCGACACTGCCTCGCTATTTTCTCTCTTTGTTCATGAGCGTGACAGGAAAGAAATGCATATATATATATATATATATATATATATATATATATATATATATATATATAAATAACTGGAAAAAGCATGGAAAGCTGTAAACGTTTTGTCTAAAGTGTAGATTTATTGTTGTTTTATTATTAATATTATTTGCTTTTTGTATAATACATTAAGTGTCCATAATGGTCGCTACACGTGTTTTGAGTCCAAAGTTGACTTTCTTCAGGCGAATAAGTTTGCGATCTGTTACATATCGAGAAAAGGGACACTGGTTTAATAGAGTAATATCCCGTTTCTGAGGCCATTGAGCTGAGGAAGGCCTAACAAATGATCTTCACTGAGTGGATAAATGCGTTTTTTGGATCCACTGACTTGACCCAAAGAGTTGTGAGTTCAATAACTGGCTACTGCAGTGGTTGAACAAAAAACTTAAAAAGTTAAGTTAAAAGAAGATAACTAAGACATCCAGAAGGAGCATGACTCATGGAACGAGAACACTATACTCGAGTGATCAAAATAAACAGTTCCTTTCAAAATTCTAATCAACAGAAGATGCTCGGAGCGTACAACGGCCGAAACGTCGTGAATATGGCAACAAAGACGAGGACAATTGTCCGAACAATGTAAATGTTATATTCGCTTGTGAAAATGAAATTGACCCAAGATATTGTATTAATTATTATTCTTTTTTAGCCAATGGTATATTTACCTTCAAGGATAAATTGCCGATCTCGAGGTTATATATTAAACATTTATTTAAATGCCTGTGCATTCTCGAAACAGCTAATTTTTTCTTTTTTGATAGAAGTATAAGAGAAAGATTTAATTTTGTCTTGTATTATGGATCTTTCAGGACCAAAATACAGGAGTTATTATTTCGTAGCATGCTGAATGTTTTTTTATTATTAATTCATCCGAAAAAATAGATAAGCTATTTTAGATATCCAAGAAGATAAATCTTTAGTAGGACGTCAGAGAACGAATTTGTCACAGACTTGAGAAATGAGTTTGTATGCTGTATATAGAATTTTTACAGAGATGCGATAACTTAAGTAAACAAGATCTTGATGAGAAAGAATGAAATTGGAATGGACAGTAAGGAAATGTCTTCAGGGCCTAGTTTTTTCTCGAATGACTGTCTCTTGTGTTAGGGAAAAATAATACCTGATCAGAGATGCAATTATAATTTAAGAAGAAAAAAATGATGTCTTCTGAACATAGTAATCTTTATGTAGGAAACAAAAAGGGAATGAAACATGAATAAATACTCAGCACTAATATGTTATTTTTTTTTTTGCGATAGATGTCCGCCATATTTCGATATACAATTCGACGAAAATTTACCGAAGGCGGATGTCTTTTGTTAGGTTCGTATCGAAATCGTTTTCATTTGAAAATGATGGCTTCTCCTCGAATGTACACAAGATGGGAAGTTTCAACCGGCCGATATTATGGTTATTGTCGTAGGCTACTTCAGTTCTAGATTCCGTTCTAAATGTTACACAATATGTGTTTGTACTATAGGCTCATTTATTTCTATTTATCCGAAAACTTGGTCTGAAATTTAACTTGGAAGTGCCAGATAAACTTGACATATTTGTAAAAGGAATTAGAATAACCCAGAACCTATACTGGCAGCATAAGGATAGGATAGAAACGAAATGAAAACTTATAGTTAGCATCAAGAACAGACAGCTTAGGCTTCTGCGACATTTAATGAGAACGTAGAGCTCGGAGTATCTGATACTCACAAGACAGATAGAGGTAAATGGATATAGGGGAGAGCAATGCATGACAAACTTGATGAACTCGAGCAAATTGATAGCAGAGCAGGGTTTGGGAAGGGAGAACAAGAGAAAGGGTGTTAAGAGCTACAAAAGATAGGGAAATGTGGAAGGTCATAATAGACTACGTCTTGAAGGGACACGGTTCATAGAAGAAGAAGAAAAATACAAAAATAAAAGCAGGTGTAAGACAAGGATGTGTCTTCTCGCCGGACTTATCTTATATGGTGAGGCGGTTCTGAGAAAATTTCTGGTAGGATTCATTATTGGTGGCCACAATCTTAACAATATAAGATACGCAGATAGGATAGAAAATGCATAAGTAAAACTACAAGGACGCCTAAAAAAGTTAGTGAATAAAGGTGAGAATAAAGATTAAATATCCATTGAAAGACAGAATACATGGTTTTTAGTTAAAGGAACGTCCGAATATTTACACTGCAAATCAGTTATACTTAAATTCAGAAAGAGAGAGTTGAAATCCTAGGGCGCATAAGGAGGAAAGAGAGCTTAGAAAATTGAATACTCACAAGCTAGTGGGACAGAGAAAAACAGACCAAAATCTACCAAACGGGTTTCTGTAAATGAATTGCTGAACAGAGTTAAAGAAGGATAAAAAAGGTGTAGTTTATTAAGAGCTATCAATTGCAAGAAATTGTGAAGAGTAATGATTGCCAACTTCCTGAAGGTAGAAGGCACATAAAAATGTCATCCTACTGAATTTCTTTTCATGCATTACTGTCGGAAAGAAGGTTTGTTTAATAAACTTTAAATACAGCATTATCATTGGCGTCAAACATATGAGGATCAAAACTGATGACCTAAAAAATCTGAGTTTTACAGAGAATCAGTCAGTTAAGTGCCATACGTGATACACGGTTGGGTAACAATGTTTCTTTAGATCAATGACTGACTAGCAATAGGTTGCCATTTCTTTTTGCGGTAGACTGGTTGCTAACCAAGGCTACAGAACCCAATCTGTGCTGCTACCCAACTCATACCTGGAAGGAGAAGAGGTCGATTAATATCTTTCCGAAGGTTATTTGCGCGTAAGTGTAGGCAAAGAATTCAAGTGGAATTCGAACTCGGCTCTCCGATTTCTCATTGTTGAGTTGATATCCGTTGCATCACAGGGGTCACAGAAAAAAATATAGACTCGTATAGCGATATGACTTGTCAGCCAATATCTTGTTAAAAGAAACAAATGAATGATATTACAGAAATTGATTGGGCAGTTATTGTCTTGACAAAGAAACTCAGCTAAGTGGAGCGGATTTGATAAATGATCTTTTTAGATGAAAGCTAACAGTGGTCCCTAGCAATTAGACAGACAGCTCAAAAGAAGCAAGGCAGACACCTGTGAGACCGTTCTCCCACTGAACACGCCTCACTCTGCCTCGCTCGTTTACAGTAGGTTACAACCGAATTAATTTTGCCAACGGATACATTTTCGTCACCTGGATTTGTTTCGAGAGTAACGAGCTGACTGAAGAGTTACTTCCCCTGCATGACGCCACAATTGTTCGACCGGAAGAAGCTGCCAGCTAGCAATAAACCTGCTGTTTGGTTTGAGCTGCAGAGCTACACTGGTTCAAGCCAATAAAAATGCTGTAGTAGTCAGAAGAAAAAATGTAGTCTTTACAACGGGTAACTCGACGTGGGTATGACGATAATGAACATGCAATAGCAGGGCCTCTGATCGGGATATTGGAGTAGCGTAGAGCCACCACTTAATTGGTGTGGATTCCAGGTTCCATCTGACCCGGGGTGGTAGCACCTTGTAGGGTCTCAGCTATTAGCAAATATTGACCCCCCCACCTAAAAAACAAAAACAAAAACACTATTAAAGCATAAAATACAATTTATTGTAAAATTAGTAGCAATATAATTTTACAGAATTAACAACAATGCTTTTTATTGAATGTGCGTTGTGGTACAGAGGAAATCAGCTCGGAACTAGAAATCAGTGGGCCGAGTTCGAATTCCAGTTGAATTCCATGCATTTATTTACGCGCAAATAGGAAATCTATTTATCCGTTTCTTCATTCCAGTTGTGGGTTAAATAACAGGACAAATTGGGTTCTATAGCCTTGGCTGGCAAGCAGTCTACCGCAAAAATAATGGTAACCTACTGCGGGATAATCTTTTGCCCTGTGAGTCCTGTCTCGAAAGAGACATGATCGCTCAAGCGTGTATCACGTATGGCACTTAACTGACTGACATTTTGCCAGTGGTTAGACCATTAAAAAAAGGAGGAAAAAAACAAACTGTTCTTTCGTTGGAACTTAATGTCTTCTTGAACAACGTTTCAGTCCTGTGTATAAGGATAAACTACAACCGTCAGCATGGCCTCTGATTGGGAGGTTTTGGGAGCGTGAAACAGTCTCTAATTGCTGTTGTACCCAGGTCAAGCTATGGGAAAAAATTTAACGAGCAAACTGGGTTCAAACACAATGAAAGCATAGAAATACATTTTTATAAGAAAAATAACAGCAAGAATTTTTCGAAAAAAATACCAGCAATAGATATTTTCTGGGAAAAGAACGCGTTATCTATTGTGAACAATCGTCAGAACGCGGCTAGGACGCACAAACCCTCGGATACTTGTGAATTCGAGCTGGCACAACCATCGACAGCTCCCAAAGGATTCCGTCTACCCAATGTCTCTAACAAGGCCTGGGACAAAACATGGTATGAGTTTCAGGTACTTTCCAAAGGTGCCGTACGCTGGGATTACCTTCTCCGCACCGATAACATGAAGAAGTCACCTTCCTGACTAATCGACTACGGTGAGATTGCAGCTCATGCTTCGTGATCAGAAAAGCGATCGTTTTAACCACTCGACCTGTAGACTCATACTTATTTTAGGCTATTCGATTAAAGTGTTTGCTCGTGAATTCGATTAGCTGGATCGTCAAGAAGCTGAGGAAGTCCAGAGACCACAACGCTAGGGAATAAGGAGAAATAAATATCATTAAAAATTAATATTATAAATATTAATTTTAAATTATATAAAAACAAATATTATTAAAAATTAATATTAATAATATAAATTTGTAAATATATTTTGTATAATTAAAAATTAATATTGAGAACAAATTTTAATGATAGAAGAAAAAATATAATCACAAATTAATACTAATAATATAAAAAATAAGAAAATATCATTAAAATGAAATAAATATAATTAAAAATTCATGTTATTAATATTAATTTTAAATGATATAAGAAAATATCATTAAAAATTAATATTAATTTTAATGATATAAGAAAATATCATTAAACAATAATATTGATAATGTTAATTTTTAATAATATCTGGAAGGAATATATTACATTTAATTATATAAAAAATGAATATCATTAAAAAATAATATTAATAGTGTTTTATATGTGAATAATTCATATTAAACTAATATACTTTTTATTACATAAGTGCAAATATCTTAATTAACAATAGGTTAAAAGATTAGAGTTCCTACCCTGATTCTTATTTTTATATTTGTTTTTTTTTATTTTTATTTTCTGCTAGTTTGATTATTTTTGTTTTACAAACTAAATAAATAATAACTCATCAAATCCATCCGGGGGTATCATATCCAATCAGTAGATCGACTATTAGTGTCGATTTTTTTGAAACTCTCTTTGGGATAAATGATTTCCAAAGGCGTACCTTTTATTTGATATTTGGTTATTGTCTCTCTTTATTTAGCTTTCTGTTTGCGGTTTGTCCGTATTACAGGATGAAAGAGTGAAATATCTGACGCAAGATTGATCTCTGTTTTCGAGTGGAAAAAATTGATAAGTGAAATTTCAGACGATTGATGTTCGTGTCGATTTTGTAACGAGGATTCGGCTTTGCCAACGCTTTGAAGTGATAGAGTTCAAGACCAGCGTGAAGATATATCAAGATAAATGGTTATTAGTGTAAAAGGTGGTCAGTTTGGCAAAACAGATGATGCGGTGGGCATGGCGCGATAAAGAGCAGAAATCAGGAGGCAAATTTATAAGCTTGATCAGTCATACTTGAAAATGGCTCTATCTTAATTGAAATGTGAAGAAGATCCTCCTTTGTTGAATTATCTTACGAAACACCTTGTAGTAAAATTTTACGCTATGTCGGTATGCTGTAGTAAAATATAGACTGGAATTTGCATTTATATTAGTGAATCTAGTCTAGACATTTCTACTGTTAATAAATTATTCATGATCCTCTTTACTGTCCGTATTTATTCACTTCTATAAGTGGGAAAATTTGACACATCAGTTTCACGTGTTCCACTCACAACCTTCTTTTTCTTCTTCTTCAAATGCCGTGCTCCTTCAGGACGTAGGCGATTATAGACTTCCACTTGCCCTTATCCCTTGTAGCTTTTAATATTTTTCTTCTTGGTATCTCTCTCAAACCCCGATCCGTTATCCATTTGCTTGAGCTCAACAAATATGCCTCACACTGATTTCTCCTGCCTCTCTTTGCCTTTATCCATTATCTAAGTATCAGATTCTTCAAATCCTCCTTCCTCATTACGTGTCCCAGAAACCTTAGCTGCTTCCTCTTGATGTTAAATGGACATTTTCTTCTCGTTTGTATCCTCTCCAAAACTTTATCGTTACTGAGATTCTTGGTCTAGGGTATTCTTAGCATCCTTCTGTAGAACCACATTTTTACTGCCTCTAGCCTCTTCTTCATTCTTGAAGAGATCGTCCAACATTCACTACCATACTGAAAGCCAGATATCATATATCATTCTAGCACTCTGTTCTTTGTTTGCAATGAGTTTTTCTTGTTTTGCAGTACTCTGGTTAGCATTTAAAATGCGATTTTGGCCATTTCAATGTGTCTTCCCAGGTATTTAAATTTCTTTGCCTGTTTTATTTTAGTTTCACCGACTTGTAGTTCGCATTTTTGGGCCCTCTTTTTGCTGATCGCCATGCAATCAGTCTTCTTGAATACAGGAAAGTAAAATTAAAAGGAGTAAAAGAAGGCAGACGCTTTTCCCTTGACATTTCATCTGAGGAAAGTTTTAGGCATCAGGAATTGGCCCTGAACCATTAAATGATATGGCAGAAGTGCTTTATGATGTTTTTTTTTCTTTTTAATCATTTCACCCTCGAGCAATGCGGTAACGCCACTAATGTGCAGGGGGCTACGTAAGAGTGAAAAGATTTGGAAAAGAGAAAGCCGGAAACCATATCCCAAACAGGGAACAAGGGATGAGCCTCTACACCTGTACAATAGACGTTGGTGGAGTGTGAACCTTGCGATAGTTTAGTCTATCTACCCCAATTGAAAAAAAAAAGAAAAGAAAAGTGAAAAGATTGGAAAAGAGAAAGCCGGAAACCACATCCTAAACAAGGAACAAGGGATGAGCCTCTACACCTGTACAATAGACGTGGGTGGAGTGTGAACCGGGCGATAGTTTAGTCTATCTACCCCAATTGAAAAAAAAAAAGAAAAGTGAAAAGATTGGAAAAGAGAAAGCCGGAAACCATATCCTAAACAAGGAACAAGGGATGAGCCTCTACACCTGTACAATAGACGTGGGTGGAGTGTGAACCGGGCGATAATTTAGACTATCTCTTCCAATTTACAGCATAATAATAACTTCGCAGGAAAAAAGCGAGCTCTATTATAATACTTAGATACACACCGAGGAAAGAAGTCTTAGAGGATTTAAGATTCACATGGCCTATGAAAAGAAAGACAGATGAAAAAAATGTGTAAGCTATCTAACGAGCTTATGTAATTGATGGCAGAAGAAAGACTGGGAGGGATGACAAAGTGGATGTATATTGTGTAGAGCTTGTTAACAGCGGTGTTCACCCTGTGAGGGAAAGGGTTGCAGAATAAGAGGTACAGTTTATGGGTATGTGTGTGTATTAACGGCTAACCCTTGATGACGTTAAAATTGTAGTAATCATGTGAAACGCCTCTTGGCCGTCGGTTCCATAAGGCAGTAGTTTGTACGAAGAAGCTTCTTGAGTAGAATCTTTAACTCATCAGAGGGATATGAAGGAAACGAGGGTGGTTCACTACAATGCGCGAGACATGGTGGGTCTTGACAGTGAAAGTTTGGATGGGTGGAATTAATGAGTGTAGTTCATAGAAATAGTGACAGAGCAGCGAGAAGGCTTGCGTTGTCTCGTCTGTGAAAAAAAAAAAACAGTTGCAGAGGGAAAAATAATTTCTCGCCTACAAGAACGCAGTGACGCTTTGGGGGAATATCGAGAAGTGGAAAGTAAAGACTGGGCAGGTGTCGCCCTTACATGGCCGAAGTACTCTATGTTTGGCCTGATCTGACATTTGTAAAAGTAGAAGATAGCAGGTGGATTTAGGTACTGGATGCAGCGGTGCAGGAAATCGATGGATCGTATGTACGCGTTTCACTTGAAAACTTAACGCTATTAAATCTGTAATATTTCCCCAGAGTATTAAAGGGGAACTAATTATACAGTAATTTACTGAAAAAATATTGAATCTTGTGCCAGGTTCACTTGACATAATACGGCACGTTTAGGTCATCGTCGACTAAACCGGTTACTCCACTAGCCTTAACTGGTAGAAAGAATGTCAAAGAACAAAATAACTATATCGTAGAGTTGGTTGGTTGCTTGTTTTGTTTTTATGGCATATCAACCTAGGCGGGTCATTTATTGCCAACCAATTGTTGGTAATACCTTTTTCTTTCAACAATTTATTGTTGTTTTTTATATAAGTTTTGTGTCTAGTAATACTTTTTTCTTTTCGTGTATCAAGATTCATTGGGATTTGTTTTTAAGGGCATGGTCCCCAAGTCCTACCCTTGTTATTTAACCCATAACTGGAGGGAAAGGACGGATTAGTACCTTTCCCAAGGGTACCAGTGCTTAAGTGAATGCAGGGTATTTAACTGGAATTCGAACTCGGCTCACCGATTTCTCTTTCCGAGCCGATATCCACTGCACCACAACGCACATGTGTCACTACGCTTACGGCACATGGTATTTCCAGGCGGTCACCCATCTAAGTACTGACCAGGCTTAACGTTGCTTAACTTTGGTGATCGAGCGAGAACCGGTGTATTCAACGTGATATGGCAGTAAGCCGCGAAGAGTTAGAGTTGGAGTTTTGTTTAACGGCATATCAACCTTTGTGGGTTATTTAATGCCAGAAGATAAAATTTTAAGGTATTTTTTAATGTTCGCTTATAGTGAGAAGATTGATTTAGTGAGATTTCGATTAAAATTTTAAAAAAATCTTTTTTTTTAATTTTAGAAAACTGATGGTGTCTTCTGGTTTTGTATAAAACACGTATTACTGATAACAAATTTTTTCATTCAAAAATGGTAATATTTGGTAATATTTGTCTTTCAAAAATATATATTTTTCTATAAAAGTTTATTTTTATACTTTCATAGTGTTTTGACAACAGTTTTGGGGTTAACTCTTATGTAACTATTTCGGCGATGGCACTGTATCGCAAGGTGGAGGGCTTCCAAGAGAGAGATGATTAACCCCCTCCCCGATGAAATTGATGGTCAAAAATATATCGGCAGTGGTTTAACTTGGAGAGGTAGATGTTTCGCCAAGTCTGCTTGCTAAACTCACGCTAAGCATGAATAAATAGCACTTCGGCTTTCAACACTGATTTTTAGAGAGAAGCAAGTAAACGTAAGGCAGTTTCGCAGGCAGAAAGTGCGAGAAAAGAAACCGTTTGAATACAAGAGGCGGTTATATTTTACTATTTCAGCAATATATAGAAGGGTTTGTCCAGGTACTTGATTGCGCAGTGACTCTACGATAGCACCCAATTATGGAACTGATGATGATAAGTATAGATATACAAATCGTAACCCATAAGATATGGATTAGTCAGGTAAGTGCCATACGTGATACACGTTTGGACGATCATGTCTCGAAAAAGACATGACTGACTGGGCAGAAGATTATACCACAGTAGGTTACCATTTCTTTCTGCGGTAGACTGATTACCAGCCAAGGCTATAGAACACAATCTGTTTTGTTATTAACCCATAACAGGAGGGAAGAGACGGATTAATACTTTTCCCAAGTGTGCGTAAGTGAATGCAAGGAATTCGACTGGAATTCGAAATCGGCACGGAATCAATATTCACTGCACCATACTGATCAGTCAGTTAAGTGCTGTACGTGATAAACGGTTAGTCGATCATGTCTCGAAAGAGACATGACTGACTGGGCAGAGGATTATACCACAGTAGGTTATCATTGCTTTCTGCGGGTAGACTGGTTACCAGCCAAGATTTTAGAACCCAATATATACTGTTATGTAACCCATAACTGGAGGGAAGAGACGGATTAATACCTTTCCCATCATTATTTGCGCGTAAGTAAATGCAAGGAATTCAACTTGAATTCGAACTCGGCTCGCCGATTTGTCGTTCCGAGCCGATACCCACTACGCTACAACACACACCTGGATACATACCTTAAATAATGAATAACTATATAATATGGATACATATCTTAAATAATGAATAATTATATAATATGGATACATACCTTAAATAATGAATAATTATATAATATGGATACATATCTTAAATAATGAACGAATACAGAAAATTGGTATTTCGATGACGTAATGTTTATATCATCTGCCAAAGCTAAATTTGTTTCTATATGCGCTGTAGTTATAGTCGTACTGACATTTATTCAAAAAATAATCTGATGGTTTCATTTTTGATTATGGCATTAGCATGTTTTTTCATCAGCTGTACTAAGAAACACTACTGGCATTGATCACTGATTACAAGTCGAAAATACTTGCAGCTTCTCGTTATAAGCTAAGGAAAGAAAAAGAAACATTTTTACGTCATCTACTCCTGCTCTGCTTACAAAGGCAAACGGTTTTTCAGTTCCGGTTAGTTTGCTGAACGGCGCATTCAGACTTGGTAATCTTGGCTGATTTGATTAGTAGTGACATTTTAGAGTTTAATTATTTGTTTAAACATAATATTTTTATATTAGTCAAACTAAAAGCATCTGTGGACGTAAAAAGCAAACAATCTATTATAATTAAGTGTATAAATATATTAAATGAAAGATAAATATGAGTTAGTGTAACATTATGTATATAGGAAGTTAGCTGAAAAGTTCGTAGGCTGGCCGAAGTACTCACATGTAATGTAATTAAATGAAGATTTTTCTATATATCTCCCGTGTGGTCCATAGACTTATTTTCTCGGTCCTGTTAGATCTCGTTGGAGAAAAAGCTTTCATGTACACTACTGGTCATAATTATTAGGTGACCTCAGTGTTTAAAAAAATGATGTATTTCATAAATAGAATGGTCCTTTTGTTAATATTGCACAATAACATATGCACCAAATGAATTTAATAACGACCCATATTGCAGTTTCATCGATGAAAATATAAAAAGAAATTTAGGGTGATTCGGACGAATTCATCTTTGCTTACTTGCCTTGGAAAATTTTGCAAAGAAATAATAACAACAGAACCATTCTATTTTCATTTGGCAATAAATACTAAAAATAATATGAAATACATCATTTCTAAAAAAAAAAACGAGGGTAGCCCAATAATTATGGCTGGTAGTGTAAGTCATGAACAACAGATATGATGTCATCATACCTACGATACTTGTTCTCAGCCAAGTGTTTTTTTCACGTTTTGGGACAGATTTTTTTTCAATAATCATATCGCCCCAAGCAATGCATTATACTGCCACTGTTGTGCAGGGGGTTACATAGGAGGAACGTTATAAGAAGGAGTGACAGATTACAGGGAGTGTCAAGGAAGCAGGTAAGAGAGGGATGAGAATACTGAAGAAATGAGATGAGAGCATGAGAGAGAGGATGCAAGTTAGTGAGATAGGAGATGACTGTTGACTTTACATTGGCGATTGCAGTTGTCGGGGAAGCAAGTAAACGGAAGGAAATTCCACAGGCGGAAGTGCGAGAAAAGAAGCTGATGGAGTAGAATTTGAGATTACATCTAATTGTTTTCACAGTAAAACGGTTGGACGTAGTTGCTAATCTTATGGCTCGAGTAAATTCGTATATAGGGGTCACCTAGTTTAGCTAAGTTCATCAGTGCAGAAGCCGTGAAAGTACTTGTAGAAGTGACACAGGGAAGCCACACTGCGCTGGTGAAAAAGTGACTGTATCCTAGCTGCTAAGTCGGGATCGATAAAATGGGATCAAATGAGGAAAATAGGGAGGATAATCAACCTGTTCAAAACCACAGTCACGCATAAGGAGCTATTGAAACAAACGACTTGTGTAATGGTTCGTTATTCTGATGAAACGAGACCCATTTCGTTAGTTTTCCTTGGCGTTTAGTAGTAACTGCGTTAGCATGTTTTCACAGTAATTGGAATTTCTAATTGAGCCCCTTATTTCATTCACCAGAGTATTTTGTTCTTGTTCCATGTGTCATACCTCTTCCAGATGCCTTAGTATCAGTTAGTTCCCTTTTACTCAACTCTCTAACTTTTTGGTTTCCTCTGCCAAGTATTGAACTCATAACTCCCTTTTTGCCGAGTCACTGGGTTCAACAAAATCGACTAGGCCACGCATCCTTGAAGAAATCACTGTATGAATTTTTGGGATTTATATGTCTCAGTAATCGATTTTTACCCGAACTCATATTACGATTCTATATTTAACCGATTTAAGAGATTTTTGTGACTGAAAATATTAGCTGATTTTTTAAGTTTTCTTGTTTTCCAGTGGCGTTCTCTATCTATTATTTCAACTCCTTCCCACAGAGAATACTGATCTCCTTTTTCCCTCCATATGTGGTCAGCTTCACCTGGTTTTTCTATTTCGCCTCGTGTTACGGCCTTGCGGTGTCCTTGCAGCCATATCTTATTCCTTTATATTTATATTTCTCACCGTAGCTGAGAGGACCTGATATTGACGCATTTGGAAAGGACATTACTCGTGGAACTAGAACAATTTAATCTGGTGAACGAAATAAATGGTTCAGTGCGAAATTCCAATCTACTGAAGATGGTCGGAGTGTACAAGTGCCGAAACGTCGTGAATAGGACAATAAAGATATATACAACAGTTAGATCAAGCGTTTTAGTAATGAGATCTGTATCCTCCCATGCCATCTTCACTAAGATCACATCCAGTAAATGTTACAGTTAGAATAACACTTTCCAAACAGGATATAATCAGCGGTCATTGACCTAAACGTTAGCGTTAATGCCGGTTGAAAGTTTTTTTATATTTTTTTAGAAAGATCAGTCAGTTAATTTCCATGCGTGGTACACACTTAGGCGATCATGTCTCAAAGAATACATGACTGACTAGGCAGAAGATTGTCCCGCAGTAGGTACCATTACTTTTTGCGGTAGACTGGTTGCCAGTCAATGCTATAGAACCCACTCAATCCCGTTATTTAACCCATAATTAGAGGGAAGAGACGGATTAATACCTTTCTCAGGGGTATTTGTGCGTAAGTGAATGCACAGAATTTAACTTGAATTCGAACTCGGCTCCCCGATTTCTCGTTTCGAGCCGGTAACAACTGCACCACAACGTAAAGCTTCTCAAATCCACTCTTATCATTTTTCAATTCCGATCCTAACTTTTTTTACAGTTATCTAGAAACACAATATCTTGATTATCTCATTAGTTTCCCTTCTATTTACATGTGATATCTATTTTAATTGTCGTTGCGAGTGCGACACAGAGATCCGAAAGCAAATTGGCATGGCGAAGGACGCGTTCCAGAAGTTAATTAAAGACAGGAAACTTTCACTAGAAACAACAAAGACAGTACTGGATTGCTATGTGATATCAGTTCTTCAATATGGCAGTGAATGATGGACAATATCATCAAAGATAAAGGAAAAACTTGAAGCAACTGAAATGTGGTTCTACAGAAGGATGCTGCGGATATCGTTGACCGAGCATGTGAGCAATGATGAGGTTTTGGAAAGGATGGAAACAAAAAAAATAATATTGAGCATAAAGGAAAAGACAACTAACGTTCCTGGGACATGCAATGGAGAAAGAGGGCTTGGAGAAGCTGATTCTAACAGGCCAGATATAGGGGGAAAAAGACAGAGGAAGGCAGTGGAATAACATATTTGATGGGCCTGGGTGGGTGGATGAGGGATTGTGGTTTGCGTGGTGTTACAGGAGAAAGTCTGTTCAGAGCCACCAGGAATAGGTAGACGTGGAAGGCTATGATCGCGTCCGTCCTGAATAGGACAAGGCACATAAAAGAAGAAACTGCTAGAAGTCATCAAGTGTGGTAACGTGATTTTTGTTATTTAGTTAGGTGATTCTGCAGCGCCAGTCTATGAGAACTGTTAAAGCATTTTATTCTTTAACAGGATTAATTCGCTTGAACACATTTTTAAGCCGTAGTCATAGAAAACGCTCGTATATCACTGATGGTTTAGACATTACTAACCATCTTCTCTGATACCAAAATGAGAATCTATTTCTGATCATGCTATTTAAGAATATGACAAATTTTCGGCTAATGTTTTGGTTTTGTAGCAACTTGCAGTATTGTGCAAAACTAACTCTAGTGCAGTATGTTCTGTGTACAATATTTTACTCTCCAATACGATATTTACAATAATTGAGACTTACGCGGATGTGCCTTGTGGTGCAGTGGATATCGGCCCGGAACCCGAAATCGAGGAGCCACGTTCGAACTCCAGTTGAATTTTTTGCATTCACTTACGCACAAATACCATTGAGAAAGGTATTGATCCGTCTTTTCCTTCCAGTTAAATAATAGGACAGATTGGGTTCTATAGCCTTGATCAGCAACCAATCTACTGCCGAAAGTATTGGCAACCTATTGTGGGATAATCGTCTGCCCAGTCAGTCATGTCTCTTTCGAGACATGATCGCCCAAGTGTGTATCACGTATGGCATTGAACTGTCTGGCTGACATACGTGGAGGTATTTGAAGTGATAAGTTTTACTAATTCTACACTCTGAATTTTCGTGACTGAGGGTCATTCAAATTCGGATAATCGTTTCTGTTTCGATAAACTTTATTTTAAGTCCTGCTTTTTGGAACACTTGCTAGAAATGGTTGATTTTATTTGAAAAATCATTCTTTTCTCAATAATGTATAATAATGTCATTAGCATCAGCCTCGTTATCATGGCCACACTGGCCCCTGCAAGGGAAACTGGATTATTTTGCTATCTTTTCTACTATTCCCCGCCATTTATCGGATAACTTCTTTAATCCATTCTGACCAAAAAAGTTTTTCGTACTTAGTTTAAAAAGATGTGGATTTGGTAATTTTGGAAGAATTATATTTTTTTAAAAATATTCTGCAAAGACTAAAAATGACTGGTAACCTCCCATTAGCATGGGGACAGGCTAGCCTCCCAGAGAGTAAAATACTACGCCTCCTTGGCCTTACACTCTCGGCGGACCTCAAATGGAATGACTATATTGAATCCATTGCCAAATCTGCTGCTATGAAAGTCGGCTCCCTGTGCAGGGCCCGGAAATTTTTCCCACCTGAAACTATTCTGCACATATACAAATCTACCATCCGCCCGTGTATTGAATATTGCTGCCATATCTGGTCGGGTGCCCCTGCTGCTCTCCTTGGGCTTCTTGACAAAATACAAAGGAGGATCTGTAACGTGGTTGATACTGACTTGGCAGACCGGCTGCAGCCGCTCTCACACCGGCGTGATGTAGCTTCCCTGTGCCTCTTCTACAAGTACTTTCATGGCTTCTGCTCCGATGAGCTTAGATCACTGGTGCCGCCTAAGCACGAATTTACACGAGATACTAGATTAGCAACTAGGTCCCACCCTTTTACAGTTAAACAAATAAGATGTAACCGTAAATTCTACTCCAACAGCTTCTTTTCTCGCGCTTCCCGCCTGTGGAACTCCCTTCCCACAAGTCTGCTTTCCCGACAGTTACAATCTCCAGGTGTTTAAATGTAGGGTCAATAGACACCTCCTATCACACTAACTCCCAACTATTCTCACAACACTCTCATCTACCCAACCCTCATTCTCGGTATCCTTACCCGCCTATCACCCACCCTCTGTTATTTCCTATATTTAATCAGCCTTTCTCCACTCTACGTAGCCCCCTGCACAGTAGTGGCAGTGACATGCCTTGCTCGGGGTGAAACGCTTATAAAAAAAAAATCTAATTTTTAGCGAGCAAAGAATTCTAGGAAAACTTGACTAATTGCTACTGTCAACAGCTGTGAAGATTTCTGTTCTTCATTAAGTAACTCGAGGTAGATATTTTCAACTGGCTCTTTATGCTGACTGTAACATACGCAGCATTACTGAGACCAGGTAAATTAATTGAATAGTTGTTAAATTTATTTTTCTGGGGGAAAATAAAGTTGCACAATAGTCAATAGTGTTTCGTTATATAAAACGCAGCATTAATGCACCTTTACAAAAAGAAAGAAGCGTAGAAATTTCGCAAATATAAAAGTAATTGCTTTTCGTATATTTCTTCTTCTAAATGCCGTCTCCCTTCAGAACATGAACGACCAATGCTTTCCGCAGCTTCCTAATCCTTGCGGCCCTCATTTGTGCTCCTCTCTTTGCCGCTTCCGTTTCACAACCATCGCTTCGCGCAAGTTCGTCAGGAAGTTCCCCTTTATCTTAATATGCCCTGTGAGTATTAAGTTTTCTTAGCTTCTTTTCTTATAAATTCCTGTTATATCATTTTGATTCTGAGTATGAGTGTTTTTTATGCTGCCATTTTATTTAAGACTTCCCCGTTTCTTAGTCGTTTTATCCATGTAATTCTCAGTATCCCACTGTAGATCAACAGTTCTATTGTCTCCAGTTTTCTATTCATCTGTGGTGGGACTGTCCGGCTTGCCCTGCCATACATGTTGATTGATATTACATAGCGATTAAGCGGTCTTTTTTCTTTGTTTCTAACGAAATTTTCTTTTCTCTGAGTATTTTCTTTTGCTTTTGGAAATGTAATTTTCACTAATTCATTGCTTGTTCGGATTTTGGGGCCGTCTTTTCATCCTCTGTTAAAACACTTTGCAGATAGTTAAAACTCAGCAAGATAAAATACTGACAAAAAAATTTATAGGAATTAATACGAATCCGAATATTTTTATCTTTACTTTTAATGCCCCGTTTTCTCAGAATGTCAATTTTCCTGACTTTACAGGGATACGTTTGAGTTATTATAATATTCGCGCCTTTTTAAAAAACATAGTAGAATGGCATCCTGCTGCTTTTCCCACGGTTTGGAATTCACAGTAATCCTTCTCTTAGAAGGGTTATCACATAAGTCTGGAGAGAGAAATGATTGGCTCAAATTTTTCCTAAGGAATGTGAGTTCAATGATCCAATATTTAATATAAACTTGGTTCATTAATCCCATACGTCTCTTCCCTCCAGTTATGGGTTAAATAATAGGGCAGATTGGGTTCTGTTGACTTGGTCGGCAACCAGTCTACCGCAGAAAGCAATGGCAACCTACTGCGGGATAATCTTCTGCCCAGTCAGTCATGTCTCTTTCGAGACATGATCGCCCCAAGCGTGTATTACGTATGGTACTTAAGCGACTGAATCCCACTATATTCGTAAATATCTTTTAATATACTCTCACGTCTAACCTGAATAAATTAATGAAAAATAAGAATATATTATATCACAATTTTAGTTTGAATTTCTTAGAAGTTTATTTTACTAATGCTTATTTTTCGGAAATGTTTCTTTTAATAATGGTTATTGTTCGGAAATATTTTTTTAGAGGTGCTATTTTTCGGAAATGTTTCATACAATAATGATTATTTATCGGAAATATTTATCTTGCTATTTTCCGGAAATGTTTCTTTTACAAATGATTATTTTTCGGAAAAGTTCATTTTACAAATTACTATTTTTCGAAAATATTTCTTTTACAAATGGCTATATTTCTGAAAGAATTCGTTTGATAATGTTTATTTTTCTCAAACAATTTTACGAATGTTTATTTTTCGAAAATGTTTTTTTAAACATTTCTTTTACAAGTGACTATCTTTCAGGAAGCTTTCATTTAATAATGTTTATTTTTATTAAATAATTTTACAAACGGTTATTTTTTCAAATGTTTCTTTTACTAATTATTATTTTTCACAACTATTTGGTTTACTCATGAATATTTTTCAGAAATGTTTCCTTTATCTCTTTTAAACATCGGGAACAAGCATTATGTGGCCTGAGTAAGTCCAGAAAAAAACATGCAGGAAATGTCCCAGATAGACATAAGCCAATAGCCATAAGATATCAGTTGAAGATGCCGAGGTCTATTCTAGACACATTGAAAAGTCCAACTGTTTTGATTCTAAATATAAAAGTTTACAATGATCGTCAAATCCAAAGTATTTCTAGCCTTTGCTAAGTTAAGACAAGTACAAAAAAAAACTTTCTAGAGATGTCCTTATATATATACGCACACATACATATATATATATATACACACATATATACACACACACATATATATATGCACACACACATATATATACACACATATATATACACACATATATACACACACACATACACACACACACCAAAAAAACACACGCACACACATATATATATATTTGTGTATGTGCGTTCGCGTGGTGTGCGTTTGTGCGTAGTGTGTTTGCTTGTAGCTTAGTGTCTGCAATCGCGTTACCCGAAAAAAATCGATTCGTCACAAGTCATGGGGGGGGGGGGGAGGAATGCATCCGACAGGATTCTTACTTATTCTGAGAAAAGCGAAGAGTTTGAATTGTGCGTCCATGCAGACTTTAAATTAAACAGCTGTGCCTGCAAAGACAGAAAAATAGGAATATTGTTTCTTAAACAAACAAAAAAACAAAAGCCTCCCCCCAAAATAAAAAAGAGACAATGCGAATCAAAAAAAAAAAAAAAAAAGAAAAAAATGAACCTAAAAAATAATAGATATTTTTCAATTGGTTTTCTCGGTACAATGATGGTCGCCTGGTAAAAACCCAAACACACACACACACACACACACACACACACACACACACGCACGCACACACACACACACAAACACACATACACGCTCGCACACACACACACACATATATATAGGGAGAGAGAGAAGGGGAAGAGAGAATTATACAGCAAACTTTTACTTTCATTCCACTAATGTCCTCATCTTTGTTGTTATTATCACATTTTCTTTCAGCCATCCTGTTCTCCGACCATTTTCGGAAGAAACTTCATCACAGTATCAATAATATAAACAACGATGGCTTCCCATGACAAATATTCAAACTTATTTTTTAACGTATTTTTTGTATTTAATGCTTACAGCCATTTCATCTGCAAACATTGCTTCTTGTTCAATCACCGAAGTTAAGCAACGTCGAGTGTGCCAATACTTACATGGGCAACCGCTTAGGAATGACGGGTGCTGTATGTTTGTTGGTTTAATAAATAAGGGCTCGGAAATGGAATTCGGAGAGTCGAGTTGGAATTCCAGTCGTATTGGTTGTTTTCAAATACCCTTGCGAAAAGTATGAATTTTCCGCCCAGATATGGATTAAATAGTAGGACTTCTATTAGTAATTCATTATTAATTCATTATTAACTCCAAAAATTCTTTCAATGTAAAAGTATTTTCTGGCTTTAAATAACCTGAAAAAGAATGATTGAACATAAAAACATCAATCAATGAATAAAGATATTTGCATAAGAAGTGCTACTAACATTTCCAAGAATTATATTATGTTACATAGTTATGTTACATATTTACATAGTAATGTTACATATTTACATAGTTATGTTACATATTTACATAGTTATGTTACATAGTTATGTTACATATTTACATAGTTATGTTACATACTTACATAGTTATGTTACATATTTACATAGTTATGTTACATATTTACGTAGTTATGTTACATAGCTACCTAGAGATTTTACCTATATTTCCTGGAATTTTAGCAGTAACGTTTGCGCTAAATGAAGTCCGCTAAATTTTGATAGTTTCAACTTTTGTTAGGCAAACTGCAATCACCTAAAAATTGATTAATTTCGCAATTGTTTGTATTGCAATGGATAGAGTGAACATTTGAAGAGCCAAGTTCGAATTCCAGCCTAGTTTTTTAGATTCACTTATGCGTAAATATCATTAGAAAAGGTATGTTTGACCTATTCTCTCAGCAATGGATTAAATAGTAGAATTTGTATCGTGAAAAATCATTGTTATTCTAAACATTCTTTATCCAATATTCAGAAGAAAAATAGTAAAAATAATTATTCTCAAAATCCTATATATTTCCAGTTTAAAATCATCCGAAAATGTGTTAAGAAGCTGTGAAAATAAGTCATTCAATCACGGGCAAGTGGTACTGAAAAGTAAATGTTTCTAATTGTAATTTTTTTCATGAACAAATTCTCATAAACTGTGGATAGGTAGTTGCCGGTAAGGGGATTGGTACCCATTTTTTTTTATGTTGAACTGCAGTGTAGTAACTAAGGTTTTTATGTAGACCCACGATGCCATAGTTAATGTTTTTTTTTAATTAGCACACAGTGTGGTAATTAATATTTTTTTTTTGCCCCACAATATGGTAGTTAATGTTTTTCATGTTAGCCCGTAATGTGGTAGGTAATGTATTTTTTTTAATGTTGGCCCACGATGTGGTATGTAATTTTTTTATGTTAGACTAAGATGTGGTAGATAATCTTCCATGTTAGCCACCGATGTGTTAGCTAATATTTTTTTTATGTTAGCCTACGATTTGGTAGTAAACGTTTTATGATAGCCAACGATGTAGTAGTTGATTATGTTATTTTATTCTTTTGTTAAGCCACGATTTTGTAATGAATAATTATTATATGAAATGTAAATTGTTTTGGTGGCTGATGTGGTAGCTATCTTTTATATGTTATCCCACAATCCCGTTGTATATAAATATATATATATATGTATATATATTATTTATAGAGTAGAACTTTGGTACTTGGTAAGGTAAATTTCACAGGAGATTAAATTCAATGAGAACTCAATGTTAAGATTTAACAAAGTATTATAATAAAGAATATAAATTAGATGTTTTTATAAACCCATTGATAATATAATATTTTGCAGCTCTCATATAGACTGGTCCTTAGACCAAAGTCATCAAGTGTCAGGAGCGGTCTATAAGAGAGTCGCGATATATTATATTATCAATGGGTTTATAAAGACATACAACTTATGTTCTTCATATATATATATATATATAATAATAACTATTTAGACTCTGTAAGAAGGCACTCCGTAAATTTATGCCAATATAAACTTTCGAAAAAAAAACATTAACACACAGAACCTAAATCCGTTACAATCCGGCGTGCTAAGTCGTCGGATAAATGGGTAGAAAAAAAAAGAAACCAGCTGAACAAGAACAAAACATTCAAGATTCCGCAGTAAAAAAAAAACCCAACGGAACCAAACACAAGAATAAGTGCTCGATCCGAAAGTACTAAAATACAATAGTAGAGCGAAAACACACGAAAAATCTAAAGTGAGCCAAAACCTACCGCGGTTTCACACTACGGATCGTCAGGGAAAATGCTCTTTCCCTGACGATCCGTAGTGTGAAACCGCAGTAGGTTTTGGCCCAATTTATGATTTTTCGTATATATATATATATATATATATATATATATAAGGCTATCATGTGGTATCTTATGTTTTATAACATCGCTAGGAGAGATATCAGGTGAATATGGAGGATGTGGTAAAATTCCATAATTCATGCTATTCAGCTTTTGGTCAGTTGACTAAGAATCGTCTGGCCGTGCGTTGTGTGTTGTAAAAGCATGTCACCCTCTATTCAATATTTAACTTTTCAATTTTCGTGCATACACTGAGTTTGACCAAAATATGAGATTACTGTTATTGTATTCCCTTGAGGCAAGAATGACTATTAAATAACCGCTTCGAAAGACCACCATATTGTAACCATTAACATTTTAGAGTGAAGTGGAAGGTTTAGGAGTATTGCTTCGGTGATTCATTTGCATCTAACTACTGACCTAATCTGTTATGTTTTTTTTAATCATTTCCACCCAAGCAAGGCAGTTTTACTACCACTGGTGTGCAGGGGGTTACATAGGAGGAAAGTGATGAGAAAGAGGAACAAGTTATAGGGGGTGTCAGAGAATGGGTAAGAGAAGAATGAGAATACTGGAGTGATGAGAGTAGAGTGAACGGAGAAAATAACATGAGGGAAAGGATGCGAGTCAGAGAGATAGGAGATGACAACTGACCTTGCATTTAAATTCTTGAAGATTGTAGCTGTCGGGGAAGCAAGTATACGGAAGGGAATTCCACAGGCGGGAAAAAGAAGCTGAGGAGTAGTTGTATTTTATTGGTTTCAGTATAAAAGGGTGGGACTTAATTGCTAATCTAGTAACTCGACTATATTCATGTAGAGGGGACACCAGGGAGCTAAGATTGTCGGAGAAGAAGCTTTGAAAGTATTTGTAGAAGAGACATTCCGCCAGTGAGAAAAAGACTGCAGCTGAGCTACCAAGTCAGGAACAATCACATTGCAGATTCTCCGTTTGATTTTGTAAAGAACCCCGAGGCGAATAGAGGTGAATCTTTTAAAATTTACTCTTTCATCGTTAACACTAGGTCGCTAAGTTAATACCTGAAGACCATTTACCAATCCAAAATCGAAAAATCTAAGTTCAAATAATCAAACCATTTGAATTTTTAAATTAATCAAATTATTTTAATTGTGTGAATGGTTATCAAATATATTGGTTTCTTATCTTCTCATCGCATATAAAGATTCGTTGGTTCTTTTTTCCAAGATTACTCGACATTGTTTCTTCGTAATCATTTTCATTGGGCTTATGAGTAACAATATACGGAAAGAAAAAATATCAGGATTAAGTCAAGATTTTTAATATCCTAAGGAGAGTAATTCGTTAGACGACTGGATAAAAAAAAAACAATCAAAAAAATGCATCATCTCATGTGTGACAATATATATATATATATATATATATATATATATATATGTATTACTGCAAATATATAATAATTATATATATAATAACTATACATAGTAAACATATATTTATTTTATCTTGTTTATATAAATACCTACATTTTAATTTATATCTCCTCTTATAAATTTTACACCTGAATTCATATCAGATGCCAAAATACAAACAGAAAGAAATAATTAAATTTCTCCCAGTACAATACAAGAGCCACTTCATGTAGAGGATTACAGAGGGAAAGTTAATGATGAATGAGATGTTTTATATTTTATATTTTATATGAATGAAAAATGAGAAAAATAAATGTTTTCTACTGTCGCTAGTGAACGGCGTTTGATTCAGGGTATGGATAAAATACACCAATCTATACTATAATAAAAGCCGTGTGTGTCCGTCTATCCGTCACAATTTCATATTGAAGCTAAGCAATATGTGATGTGGATGTATAATAAATGTAATAGGGGAAACAGACATGTCTATGGTAGTAAGACGGTAGGCCTTATTAGCGAGAAGAGAGATAAGAACAAAATTCGAAACAAAATTATATTACCGCAGATTATAAACAATTAATTAAAATAAATGTGTCTTCGGAAATATCCCCTGAAGGTCAATATTTCCTTGTTGAAAGGTGTGCATGGATGAGAGGAGGAGGTCGACTGATATTCGCGACTGCGGTTAAGTTCTTTGTATTCAACCAGTGTAGTATAGACGGAAAGTGCGCCACAGTCATCCGAAGGTGAATTGACATTGCGAAGGACGCATCCCAGAAGATGAGTAAAGTATTAAGAAACAGGAAAATTTCGCTAAAAACAAAGAAAAGAGTACTGGATTGCTTATGTGGTGTTAGTTCTTCAATATGGCAGCGAATGCTGGACATTTCTAAAACTTCATCATTCTTCACGTGCTTGATCCATGATATCCGCAGCATCCTTTTTACATTTCACTTGCTTCAAATTTTTCCATCATCTTCGATGAGATTGTCAAGTATTGACTGCCATATTGAAGAACTGACAGCACATAGCAATCCAGTACTCACTATTTTGTTTCTAGTGAAATTTTCCTGTCTCTTAATACTCTACTCAGCTTCTGGAATTCTTCTTTCGTCATGCCAATTCGCCTTCGGATCTCCGTGTCACACTTTCTGTGTTCTTTTAGAACACTTCCTAGGTATTTAATGGTTGCCATAACTTTCCGCGGTAGACTGGTTGGCAAACAAAGCTATAGAACCTAATTTGGCCTGTAATTTAACACATAGCTGGAGGAAAGAGACGGAATAATACCTTTCTAGAGGGTATTTGCGCATAAGTGAATGCAATGAATTCAGCTAGAACTCGAACTCGTCTTTCCGGTTTCTCGTTCACTGCACCACAACACACATCTCTAAATATATTTCCAAAATTAACAACCATATAAGAAGGCCGACAATACATATGGACAGTACTAATTTCTTTGCTTATTTATTTATTTTCATAATCGATTCACCCCAAGCAATGGCCTACTGCCACTGGTACTCAGGGACTACATCAGAGGAGAGCGAAAGGTTACATAAGAAGAGAGCGAATAGAAAGTAGATCCGGTTATGCTGGTGTCAGAGAATGGGTAAAGAATGACGGGAACAATGATGTAAGAATGTTGCGTGATAGTAGATTGAACAGGGAGAAGAACAAGATACAGTGGTTGTCGGTGAAAGTATAAGAAAAGGAAAGGGAGTCAATGAGTTAAAAGATGGAAACTGACGCTGCATTTAAACTATTAGGGAAGCAAGTATATGGAAGGAAGTTTCACAAACGGGAAGTGCAATAGAAGAAACTATTAGAGTAGAAGAGGAGGTTGCATTTAGTTATTTTGTTACCAGTCTAGTTGCAGGAGTCATCTAACAACTGCTACTGTTTATCGTCTCGTTGCTGCGACAGGACCCGTAGCGTCACAAACTATGGATCAAAGAAGACTGTGATACGCTAGTATAGCTGCTTATGAAGAACGCATTCTCCAGACTGTCAGCACACGTCAAGTGGCCCGAATATGTCTTACATCCCATATTACTGCAAGGAGGGTACTTCAAGAGCCACTACTGTGTACGTATCATTTGCAAAGGGTGCACGAACATTTGCCCTCAGATCATTTACTATAGGAGAACTTTTCATTATGTTTTTGTACAAACTGTCGATCTATTGTTTGCCCCCTCAGTCTTGTTTACGGATGAGGCAACATTTGAAAGTGATAGAATAAGGAATTTTCGCAAGCAATATTTGTGGGCGTATCGGAACCCTCATGCTAAAATTTACACACGAGCATAAATTTACGATTAGTATTTGGGCTTGTATTATGGGTGACTGTCTCGTAAGTCCATAGTTTCCCCAGCAACTCTTACAGGAACTGGCTACAAGCACTTATGTTGAACATACTTCTAGATAAATGTCCTCATTTTTGTTGCCATTTGTACAACTTTTTGGCCGTTGTACGCTCCGGCCTTCTTCAGGTGCTAGGAATTTCGAACCGAACCCTTTATTACAATCACTAGGGTATATCATTCTCAGTCCTTGCGTAATTGGAGTAGATAGACTAAACTATCGCCCGGTTCACACTCCACCCACATCTATTGAATAGGTGAAGAGGCTCATCCCTTGTTTCCTGTTTAGGATGCGGTTTCCGGTTTTCTCTTTTCCAATCTTTGCACTCTTTTCTTTTTTCTTTTTTTTTCAATTAGAGTAGATAGACTAAACTATCGCCCGGTTCACACTCCACCCACATCTATTGAACAGGTGAAGAGGCTCATCCCTTGTTCCCTGTTTAGGATGTGGTTTCCGGCTTTCTCTTTTCCATTCTTTTTACCCTTACGTAGCCCCCTGCGCATCAATGGCGTTATCGCCTTGCTTGGGGTGATATGATTAAAAAAAAAGTAGTAATGCCACGATTGGAAGTCATGAGTTATCTCCCTCTAACCCTGCAAGTTACTTGTTCACCACTGCTGTGGCCTGGTATTGAACTCACAACACTTTGGGTCAAGTCACAAGAACTAACCAACGTCTGTATCCACTATATTACTATCACTCAAAAATGAGAATGATATATCCCAGTAATTGTAATAAAGGTTTCGGTTTGAAATTCATAGCACCTCAAGAAGGCCGGAGTGTACAACGTCCGAAACGTTGTACAAATGGCAAAAAAGATGTGAACAATAGTCCGAATGATGTAAATACTGTAAATTTTTCTTTCCAAATGAAGCATGAACGCCAAAAAGTGACGAAAAAAAAAGAAAAAAAAAAAGAAAAATACAGATTTAAAAAATAAATTGAACTTACCTCACAGTTTAACACAGGAAATTTGAATTAAGAAAGTTTCATTCTTCAATTCTTGCTTTTCCCAAAAATCAACATCGAGTTAAGCTGCTTGGTGTCGTGGCGGACAGACATAATCTCGCTGCTGACTTTGAGCGGAATCTACACTCTGTGGTGAACTGGGGCAAGAAGTGGCTTGTCAACATCAATTCATCTAAGACCAAGCTGTTGTCTGTCAACAATTACAGGCAACCTCTCCTGCCTCCCATAAGCATGGACGAAGCGATTATCCCGGAGAGTAATACACTACGCCTCCTCGGACTTACCCTGTCCTCAGACCTCAAATGGAACCACTATATTGAATCCATAGCAAAATCTACTGCTAAGAAGGTTGGGTCACTATGTCGATCCAGGATGTTTTTTCCACCTGAATCCATCATGCATATATACAAGTCAACCATCCGTCCGTGCATGGAGTACTGCTGCCATTTATGGTCGGGTGCCTCTGCTGTTCTCCTCAGTGTATTTTTCATCTGGGAAAAATAAACAAATACGCTTCCAGACCTAGAGAATGTACACTTGCCAATACGAAAATTCAAGTGGGTCAAGCATGATGGGATTCCATCACATTTTAGGTGACATTGTTCTCGTTGAAATGGCCAAAATCTACCATAAAAGATGGTTTTATGTCCTGCACGCTCACACGACTTCAATCCTTAGAATTTTTATCTGTGGGCCCTCGGAAAACAATTATTTAAGGTAGCAGACATTCATATTGTAGAAAAATCTTAATCAACGTGTCATGGGAGCATGAGAAACCATTTGATACCGCTTGGAGTACTTGAAAAGATCCGCCAGTCAATAACCTGACAGGT